>BMAV01020075.1:0-84397 GCA_019973955.1 Trichonephila inaurata madagascariensis
TAGAAGGGTACTAAAGAAAAACCTATACAAAAAAATTTCTTAAATACAAGGAGACAAAGATGTTTGGGATAGACTGAATACTGAAGATAAACTGTAGAAGGGGATAACTCATCGGTGCAAGTGGCTAGAATGAGAGGTTACATTTTTCCTTTTGATAGGGGTGGGAACTCAATTTCCCCCATCTGACAAATGTTTTTTTTGATTTTAACCCCGGTTTTCGATACTTGGGGATTTGGGAAAACCCTCTCTCTATGTCGATAATTTACATAGTCTGTTTTCGTTTATTTTTTCTCAAAATCTGTTATACGTAATGCTTAAAATTTTTTTATACAATTAAAGAAACCCTTTTCACCTTTATATTGAAATGAGTTTTTTGCTTTTTTGAATTTTTTAATAATTATGAAATATTTTATCATCATTCAAAATTTTAACCCATTTTCCATAAAATTTTGAAAAAAAAAATTTTTTTATTTTTTTAAAAAAGCTTTATTTAGTATATATTAACCTTTTTAATAAATATATTTTTACAACCTGTGAACAGTAGTTTCTAAAAAAAGATACATAGAACATCAAAATTTTTTGAGATAAATTGATTTTAATGAAAGGAAAATCTAATCGGCTAGGAAATAAAAGAAATGAAAGGCTCAATTTTCAAAAAAATACATGTTTAGGTTTTTTAACAGAAAACGAAGTATTTTGTTTACACGCCATTCAAATAGCCGTGGCCCAGTTTCAACGATCATTTTAAAATGGGTTTTTAGGGCTCTAATTTTAAAGTAAGGTATTTTTTTAGAAAGGTTAAAATCTATACAATTTAAAAATGTAAATATCTCAAATTGACAAAAAAATATGATTTTAGCTTTCCAACACCTCCTGACATTGGAAAAACAGCGCGGCTTAGATTCGAGTAGATACTGTATACATATGGGTGTGTGTGGGTATAATTTGTCTTTATTTCCGGTTGATGATTAAAAAATCTTTAGAATGTGTACTACTAATCATATTTCAACAACAAAAATGGTGAAAAACATTCTCTAAATTTAAAAATAAAAAGACGTTTCAGCCTCTGTTCTTTTTCTTCTGAAGGCTTTTAGTATCAAACCGAGACATGTCTAATTTTTTCGTTTCCCAAATTTTAAAAATAAAAAAAACCTTAAGCGCTATTATAAAAAATAATTCAGAAAAAACTGATTTCTTAAAACTCGAAAGTCTCCTTTACTTTCAGGAAGAAACATACGACAATATTTCCATAAATATACAAAGTGAACATTTTCCTAGGATAAGAGAAAAGCCAGGGGACATGCATACACAGTAAAGGGGGGTTCGATCCATTGACTTTACTAGAATTCTTTCGACAGGTAATGAAAAAGCTCTTATTGTTAAAACTTTTCAAAGGGAGAGCTTCTCCTTCGCCTTTCCACCTTAGCAAGAATCCCCAAAATGACCAATTAAACTCAAAAGTGAGTTGCTGGAAGATGCATCTCAAAAAATACATTATCTCTCTGTGTTCTGCCCTTTTTACCTTCAAGACAGGTTACTGCACAATTTGCTCGACGTCCGCTAACCCTCATTAGCGCTTTTAAGATCTAAGAGTGTGACGTCATACATCATTAGTTGTCATGACAACGCCTTATTCAGCACTGGGGGAGGCATAATTCGGAGCCCCCCCCTTTGCCTTGCATCCTTCCTATCTTTGACTTAGTAACGAGAAATTTCCTTGGCGAAGGGATGAGGTTGGCATGTGCCGTTGCTTCAAGTGGCATTTATTGGAGGATTAAAAGCCTTTTCTTAAGAAAATGTAATTTTGACTAATGGGAAAATTAAAAGTTAAAATTGAGTTTTTCTCGTATTTAGAAGGTTTGTTGGAAAGTCTAGAGAGAGAAAATACGCGAATTGAATTAGGTTAATTGTGTAGGAACAAAAGAAGAGAGGAAAAGGGCATTGATTAAGGATTAGAAAAAACTTTAAAATTGTTTAATTATTATTAGCTATATTTAAAAATAATTATTAATATTGATCATATCCGATAAAGTTAGGATCATTCGATGTGAGAAAGTTCTAAATTTCTTGACACATTTATGTATAATTAAAAAAAAAGGATTGATTTTAAGTTCAATACTTTTGAAATAACTTTCTCTGTCAACTAGTGATATAAAGCCTAAAATATTTTGCTTACATAATTATATTAAATTCCTAATGAAAATTACCAAAAAATTTTGAAATCTTAAATTTATTCGTAAAAATATATTTGGCTACTGAATACTTTTTGCACCCGCTCACACATATGCTAAAACATAAATAAAACCTTTGGGTTTTTTTAAAATTTTTTAAAATTAAACGTATATAAAGCACCCAAACCTTTTTAAAAACTTTTAAAAATTATTTTAAAATTTTCCGTTTATGTGAACATTTTATTTTGTCGACTTTTAATACCTCTTAAAAAATTAATAAGTTATGATTTGATATCTTGATATGATATTCCTATGATGCCAACGTATAAAGTAAAGAAAAGATTTAAATTATTTAAAATAGTAAAAATATAATTTTTTCATTAACAGTTCAAAGCAACAGGAGGGAAGTTAATAAAGTGAACAATCGTCCTCCTTCAGGGAGTATATTCCTTCTTTTATATAGGTTATGTCCTTCCTCAAAAAGAGTCCAACATGTCGTTTTTGCTAATATCTTAAAACTAACTACACAAAATTACAAGATTTACTCCAAAAGAAAAGACTAGGTATAGGTTGTATCGGCCATATTTTCTCAAATGCAATATACACAGCCTCATGTATCATGCCAGTTGATATAGAAGTAATAATAACGACGATTTATTTGTATTTTAGTCGTTTTACTGTTCATATGGCAACTTTAAAACAATTTTGTGAAGACGAAAATTTATTATAAAAATCTTTAAGGCTATTCAAAAGTTGGATGTCTCGCACTAACTCCTTCTATTATAGGCATGTTTTACAATTATTTGAGTCTTTCTGTTCACATTTTTAAAATTTAGACAAATGTCCAAAAATTCTGGAATATATTTACGATTCTGAATTATTGGAGACAATAATGTACTTTGTACGTGATCAGGTATCTATTTTTTCCCCCCCCAAAAAACCCCAAAAGATTGAGGGCCCAACATATTTCGGTTACAAAAGGGCTTAATTTAAATTTTCCGACTACGTTGGAACCGGATTTTTTAAAAACATAAATGGATAATTTTTTATGATATTTAAAAATCGTTTTTGATTTAGAATACATGTATAAAATTGTTTTTTAAAAGCAATGACAAAAAAATTTTTAAATTTAATATTCGGCAAAAAAATTTCAGAAATAATCTTTTTAAAAATGTTCTCCCAAAAAAAAGTGCTTCTATAATAATTTAAAAGTTTGTGTGTTGGGATATAAAGTAAAAAACCCCCAGAGTCTAAACTAGGGTTTTGAAAAAATTTTCATTAGTTTCAGAGTTTTCTACCAAATAAATAAATTTTCGGCGTTTTTTTCTTTTTCTCTGTTTTTGGAAAATTGGGGGTAAATCCAATTTCCCCAAATTGTATATTTAAATTTTTAGTTTTTCCTCTTTTAGAAGGTCCGATCTTTTACAGGCAAAATATTATTTTTAAAAAAACATTTTTCTTTAAAAAAGGGAAAAAGTTTTGAAAAGGGGCCCTTCTATTTATTTTTTAAAAAAATTACACTTAAATAATTTTTTATTGTAATGATATTCTTAAAACAATATTATATACGTTTTCTAAACTAAATGACTCTAAATATCATAAATATTATCCATTTATACACTTTTGCAACATCACGGTTCCGAACCTATTCAGATACCTTAAACGATTTTGTCCTTCAATACAAATCACAATTTGTAGAAAAATTTAACTCTTTAATAATAAAATAAAGGCAAACTTAAAAGAATCAAATCCGACAAAATGAAAAATTTACCAAAGAATTGCAGAAAGTTTGCCAAACATGTTTCTAATATGTCGAATGGTCTGAAACAAATATCACAGGAAATAACAATTTTCAATGGTGGTTTTTTAATTCCATGGAATTAAATTGGGCAGATATGGGAAATTGTGTTGAACTTTTTTGTCGAAATAAATGCCTGATATTAAAATCAATGGCAATTATCTATTTGAAAAATTTAGAAGACTGAATGTATATTTAAGTTCTTATAAATAAGAACAATGGAAAAATCAACATTTTGAAATTGATAAAAGTGAATGGAAATATTTAACCATTTAAAAAAATGAACTCATTCCATATGAAAATCAAGTTATACATGTTGAATTTACGTTGTGCTGCCCTTTAACTAATGCGGCAGTTGAAAGAGTTTTTTCAATTGGTAATGATTTTTGGAGTAAAGAGAAATCAAGATTGAATGGTCATTGTTTAGCTGTCGCATTTATCTTAAAAATCAATATAAACGATAGTTTTTTGCTACGAAAAATTTTTATATATTAAAAAATGGTATACTGACCAAAAAAAAATTCATTTAATTGAAAATACTCATTTAAGTAAATAATTAAAAGGGATGTAAGTGTTAATTAGTGCATTTTTGTGTGAATTAATTAAATGTTTCGTATGTTTATGTCGTTATATTTTCTTAAATTTTTTGACTTCCTTTTGATTGTAAAAAAGGAAAAAACTGGTCACCTTACTATTAAGTCATTAAAGTGATCAGGACGACACCCTATGGGTGTACAAAGTATACTTTGCTCTTCTAACTTACAAACTACTCTAAATGTTCACTTTCAGATATATTATATTAGAATGTAGCAGTCTCCTCTATTCTGCCTCAACAAAACAAAAATAACCTAGAGAGAACAGTGATTCGAACTAGGGTTTCTGAATTCCAGGGTTTTTCCATTCTCGGGAATGTAATTGTCGTTCCCGGGATTCCCGAAAATACATCAAAATTTCAAAAAAAATTTTTTTTAAAAAAATTTTTAAATAAAACCAATAATAATTATAAAAAATAAGGATATATATAAATTCCAAAATTAATACTTATTTATATAATGAGCTAAAAAATACAAAAAATATATAATAAATTTTTCATTTATAAAATGGATTTAAGAAATTAAGAATTTATACTTTTTCACTCACTGTTCTAAGTTTTGGACGAGCAATGCGGCAGCAGAAAGTTTTGCTTCAACTGACGTTGGGGGTTTTTTAAAGCCCCCAAAGTTTTTATAATATTTGGTGATGCATTTTCAGTCAAGTCGAAGAACTACATCTCTTGTTTCCCAGGTTTTGTTGAAACTCAATTTTTGGTTGAACAATAAAAAAACTTTTGATTTAAAAATTTTTTTTTTTCCCAGCGTTAGAGATTTTCTTTCAAAATCTCCATGCTGTCTTCTGAGTACGAAGAGTTCGATACTGATTCCTCTTCTTCGCTGTCATATGTGCTTGTCCATCAAACAATTTTTATTAGGTAATCGCGAAATATCGACAGCAACTTCAGCTTTTCCCGTTTTTTTCCCCCAAAAAATTCAGGTATTCATTAATCCTATTAAATTAAGTTGCGTCTCTATTAATTTTTTTGGATTAGAAAATTTTTTTCCCCTTTTTTTCGTAATTCTCAGTATTGTTCTTCAATTCCCCCCAATAACAAAAAGAAAATACACCTTCTGTAGCTAAGAAAAGTTGCAGGACTCCATAATTTTTCTCCCAAATTTTTTTTCTAGTTTTAAGCCTGTCAAATTTAAACCCCTACATTCCCCAATCATTTGTTCTTTTTTAATGTCAAAAAGTTTTTAAAATTTGTTTTGATTTTTATTTCAAAAAATTTTTCAAGCATTGCCAACAAACTATTCCAGCGTTTTTTGGGACCCAAAAACAAACCATTTTTTCATCAATCATCGATTCGGGAAATCCGGGAACGAATTTAAATTCGGGAATAAAAAAAGTACGGGGTCTTATGATTTCCAGGCCCCAGGCCCCCGGGTTTCCCGGGGAAAAGAAACCCTAATTCGAATACGTGATTCTCCAGGAACACATGAAAACAGAAATTTAGTGAATTAAATAAAATTTTGTTTGATCGCATCCATGCTTTTTTAAGAGAAAAACTTATATAATACATAAGCTTATCTTTTATTTTCTCAATACCCAACCATGGTGCTGCTAATCAATAACTTATTTAATTGGCTTGATGGATAAATAGTAGTAAGTACACTAATACCTCGGCTTACTTGAAGCCAGAGTTACGTGATTTCGTTCATTCGTCTTTTGTTTGAGAAAAATAATTGGTAAAATTTGTAATGTGATTGAAGAATTTGTCGACCTTACCAGTCAGGCAAATTTAGAAGTGGATAGTGGACTCCCACAATCAGGAGTTCACAATTGATGAATTTCAAAAAATGGGGAAGATATTGAAAAAACTTAAGTCTTTAGACTAAAATTCAATTTAGAAAAATCGAATGATGGTTGGGAATGATTTTTTTAAAATTTTTAAATTTTTTTCAATTTTTTCTATTGTTTATTAACACCGTTCTTCGAACCAACTCAATGACAAGTGGCGACAGACCTCGTAATTTTGAGTCTTTGTCAGGACACAATCAGAATATCAGAACTTCACAATTGTATAAGTGATTTTTAGCACCATAATTTTGAATATTTTTTAATTAAATAATTCACTTACATTTTATTAATAGTTTCCATAAGTCACATAAATTCGTAATAACAAATAAAGATACAATATTTGCATTATATTTCAATAAACAGTTATGTTTTTGAGTAACCGAGTTATATGTTTTCCGTATGTTTTTTTGTCATATCCTCACAATAATTCCAAGCGCGTTGAAGCATGTCAGTGTTAGTATCAGCAACAGCTGTTGCTTTTGAACCGTGTTTTTACTTATAAGCAACGAAGGAAAAATATTATGTAATATAATCCGATAAATCCGATGTCTTAGTGACCAACATGTCAGTGATATGTTTTGACATCTGAGCTGCAGATGTACGAGTAGTACTGAAAAATATCCGAATGAGGCAAATGCGATTAAAGAACATCTCATCGCAATGTTTATCTAATATTGAAGAATATAGGAACTTCGAATATAGTTTTTCATTTAAAGAAATGCTCCAAAATTAATACTCTTGTTATCATTTTATAAAAAGCAGCAAACTTTATTATAATATTAGTTTTTTTTTTAAACCGACCTATTTCTTACAGACACAAAATTTGCTTTGCATTTTATCTTCTGCACTGTGTTGAGTTCCTTTTTTTTTAACATGTTAAAATAAAATAAATATTAAGTATTTATAATTTTTTCAATTTTGAAATTCAGTTGATAAACGTGTATTAATAACAGCCGCTTATATAAATAAGGGTATGTGATTGAGTTTGTAATGGCTGTAAGGCCAAATGAGACATTTTGAATAAATTCAGGTTTTGAAAACTATAATTTTTTTTATTTTCATTCATTATTTTACAAAATTATACTATATCCATCCACAAAAACGCTGATTTTGAAAACCCCCGGTGTAATGTTATGAATTGTGAGTATTCCCCCCAATAAAGTGATTTTTCTATTATCCTTAAGACGCACACAAATTAATCAAAAGTCACCTAAATTGTCGTTCAAAAAAAGTCTCAAGCTGCAAATAACTAAAAAGAAGTCTTGAATTAAAAAAACAACAACATGCACCTCATTTTAATCAAAAATGATATTATTGTAAAAAAAAAAGAGTGTAAAAAGATTTATATATGTGTCCCTACCAGGAGGTCACAGAAGAAGCAGACACGATATTAGAATAGCTAACTTTACTCAACTTTTCGCATTTTACGAAACGCATTTTTATAATTAAACCTTGAGGAACAATAAGAAATCTTATCCCGAATTTAGATAACTAAATTATGGAAGGTACTTATCTGGCTTAAACCTCTTTGTAAGATCCGGCTCACAGCCTGATAGCTCGTTCAGCTGTGAGGTTGATGCCTTCCACTCTTCCAGTGGATTCTCCTTCTACTTTTTATCTTTAGATGAGCGACCAATAGTCTCTGTCTACTAACTCCTGGAAATCAGCTTACGATCAACGCTTAATCATTACTTCACCTACTCAACGACTGGCACTTAAATAGAAGTTGCAGTTGCATAAACCTAGTCATCTCAACAGAAAGAGGTTTCTAAACTAATATCACAGTTAAAGAATATTTTATCCCAGAGGATTAGAGTAGAAACCCGAATAGAACCCATTAGACATGTTTCTCCCTCTTTGTATTCAATATTTTCAAGATTAACGAGTTTATTCTTATGTCTTTGAGTCAGGTAGTCGGAGATGTTTAAGCCTGTGTTAAAAAGGAGAGATTGTGAACCAGAGTATCAAGCTCTTTGGATAATGAACTAAATGCAGAATATTGAAGTTTTTTGTATATTTATAAGGAAACAAATGAATTATATTTTTATAATTTCTTTCCTTTTCATAAGAAATAGTCATTTTGTTCATGTATGACTATCATCCAATGAGGTTTAATAAAAGAAAATAATATAATAGGAATTTAGGAAAAGTAACATGCATTTCCAAATATGTCCGAAAAAACAAATGCGAAAATGAGGTTTCATTGTAACCTATTTTGATTTAAATAGTTGTTTACATTTGTTCTGAATCCGAAATTTTCCCATTTAAAAATTATAGCAGCATCCTTAGGGGATGTTGAAATGCTTCTGACACAAATAAAATTCCTTTTATGGCAATTTATTCATCTGATCTTACATCATACAATATATATTATCCTCTTTTATTATTATATGATTTAAATCTAATATACATATATATATATATATATATAGTCTTATTTTCAAACATCTCATTTACATCTCATCTCTCTCTAACATCTCATCTAACAATCACATTTGAAAAACACATAGACAGTAGGAAATTCACACAATGAACGACACATTAGCAAGCGAGATTAAAAATTATAAAATAGATGCTGCAGTATTATAAACATTGCTGGCTTAGGACAGCTAATTTATAAAATAATTTATATAAAAGTGGGGTTAAACTAGTTATTTGGCCAGCTAACCTTTCCCCTTTATGTAAGTAATACTGAGCAAAAACCTATTGAAAGTAATGGATGGGAATATCTAAATCCATTACAAAATAAGAGGTAACACCTAAAAATTGCACTTAAAAATGCAGAGCCTGCTCTAAATCTGAGTGCAATAATTAAGTTATTGCCAGATTCTGGAACCTAATGCAGATTCAAAGCATGTGAATGGCTGAAATGTAGTACTTAACAAAAGTATAAAAAGAATAGAAATAAAAATTAGTAAGAGAGTTACAAGTTACCATAACTTTAGTGACACTAGAGTATATATGAATTAAATAATAACAAGTAATTTTATCTAATATTTGAATATGGAGGTAACTATAACTATGATATATGTAAATTTATAGTAATAAACCATTATTATATATATATAATCTAAGGATTTTTAATCCTTACTATTTTGAATAGCTTTATTCATATAACTATTAATAAAATTAATTGGGTATTTCTAAATTTAAGCAATATTTAGTAAAATGTTTATAGTTATTTATTATTTCTGATTTTTGACACCAGAAACTTTTTGCGTTGTATATAATTAATAACAATATTTCTGAAAAAGAAACATGCCCATTACTCTCCCAATGAGGAACTTTTATAATATTGAAATTAAATCGTATATATATACATACACGATTTAAATCTATAACATATATATATACATATATGCGTGTGTATAATCAATTTAATTCAATTAGTATAACCAAAGAGAAAGATAATAAAATGGAAGTCATTTCCTTAGATTTAAATCTATGAAACCTAAAAATGCGATAAAAGAAATCTTTAACTGCTTCTTTCTTCTTTTTTTTTTGGTATATTTATAGGAAAATAAAAGTTTTTGCTCTTTTATAGCATATAAAAATTTTCCTGTCAAAAAAAAAAAAAAATTCGTAGTAGACAAATGGAAGCAAAGCATTGGTACATGTAAAAAAATTGCATTAAGAAAGCTGATGAAGATTTTTATAGCTATCAGTTAAATGATACCTTTTTTCTGAAATTTTAATAAGTGCTACTTGCGCTTATTTCAACACGATATGCTAATATTCCTAATAATTATAATCTCTTACAATAAAAAAATTAACGAGTATCTTAAAGTCTCAATTATAAAAAAAGATCCTTAAATAACTTATCAAAAAAATGAAGGAAATTTAATTGTAGAATTATTGTTCTTTTTGAATATGAATACGTTTATATGTATTTGCGACAATTTTTACGATTTAAACTAATCAGACCATGAAGTAATAACTCGGACATAAAAAATTCCAATTTTATTATTTTTTTAAATAATAAAGATTCAGTTAAATGCGAATGGGAATGCATTTAAGAATTCAAATGAATAAAAATTCTCCAGCTTTAAAGTTGTGTATAATACAAAATATTTTTTCTTAAGTATTAGCACTGAGAGCATTATGAAATTCAACATTAATTTGATATCTTAGCATTTCTAAGCCCTTAGAAATGAAATATTAAAATAGACGAAATGGAAGCATTCGAAATATCAATCCCCGAAACTTAATTTTCATTTAAAAAATAATAATTTTTATCCCCTCCTTTATATCGTTTGATTTAAAAGGAAGGAATGATAGAAAGAAAATACAATATAATGATTTACTTTAAAAATTTTAATTAATGTATTAAATTATATTTTATAAACTTATTTATATATATATAATACGAAGTAACAGTAAAAAGTATTTGTTTTTTTATTTCACTAATTTGTTTGTGATGCTTCAGTTTGTAACGGGTCTATCCGCGAACCTGCTACTAATCTCTTGCGGTAAATTTATTGTCTTTTTAACTTTTGTTCTATTGAAAACTTTCTCCCGAAGAAGAAGACTCGATTTATTCAAATGAATGGTTCTATTCAAGCATTGACCTTTAGATACGCGAAGTTAGTTGAAAGTAGTTGAGAGCTAGTCTAGAATTGTCGTCGAATAATTTCTGAATGATCAAAGATTACTAATTGACGATTTAGTCAATAAGATAGAGAATAATAATAACGACCGGAGGTAGTTCAACTAAGAACAGAATTTCAGTAAATTAGATCGTAGACGTCCAAAGTGTTCCAAGAGTAAGTGAATTAAACTATACTCAAATATTAAGTATCCTTTTTTTCCCCGTGTGAGATTGCTCCTATACTCAGTAATGGTATGCATACTTAGTAATTGTATGCATTTCCTACCCTGAGTTGTCAATTTAAGTTAGACAAACAATAAATTGGTATTTGTACTGATTATGGCAGACCTTTATTCTAACCTCCAAACAACAATAACCACAACACGTTTATTACAAGTTTCATAATCGAAATTTGTTGTGCATTTTGCTTAAATTTCCATTATTATTTTGGAAACACACTGAATATAAAAAGTATAAAGTAGAAATTCTTAAAACTGAGGAAAAAAACCAATACTTAGGAGGTTGCAATTTGATTGTATCAAATTCGCTCAATGAATTTTCAAAGAAAAAAATTTAAATGTGTACAGTGAATGATTACATGAATGAACTTGAACTGAATGCGTGTTTTCTTAAATTAAAACTAAGTTTATTCATAGCCATACCATTACTAAAGGGAATATACATGGGAAAGTCATAAAGTAAAGGAATTTTGTAATTTCTCTTTCAAAGGTTTGGCAACAGCGCTAGTATCCAGCACTGAATGAGGGGTAGTCGGCAACACTTCTTTATAACGTGTAACTCGTCTTCACTGGTAGTCGTTGCCGCTAAATCGTCAAACCATTCAACATAGTATATCCATTGTCGATCTGCACGAAGGAGGGCAGTGATTCGCTTTTTGTTTGGACCGCTGAGGCCCAGAGGTCAAGGTAAAGGACTCTTGGTCAACATGTCATGAGTTCGAGCCTAGTACTGTTGAAGACCCACCGTACAGAGGGAGCTGATGCACGCTAAATATGTCGAAGCTCAAATGTCCTCCCGTTGATGTGGTGTGAAAGGAAAGAGGGGTGCCAACTCAGGTGTCTTCCTCATCACTTGACAATGGTTCGAAATTACGAGGTCCGTCACCAAAAGCCTTCTGAGAGGTGAATAGTGCTACTTTAATATTCACTCATTCGCTTTTTGTTAGTGGAAGGTGTGATAACTGCGATGGATGGATACCAGCCATCACTTCCATCACTGTACACTGAATGTCCTGCACAATGTCCTCAGTGATTGAAGTCGATGGACTGCTTAATCTTCCGTCGTCAGATAAAGAAGTTCTTGTTTGAAACGTTCTATCCATTCGTAGATCACCATTAATAGCTGTCACCATACTGTGCTTGCTTGCGACGAATAATTCCCACAGGTTTCCCACTCTAGAAACAAAAAGCAAATCACTGTCCTCCTTTCTCCTAGGTGCAGATCGACTATGGATCTGCCATGTTGAGAATGGCTACACCCCCAACGCCTACGATGGAAGACAGAGTGACACGTTGTACAAAAGAGTTGCCGACTATACCTTATTCAGTTCTGAATGAGGAATTGATTGGTTGAAACGCTGATTATTGCCAAACCTTGGAAAGAGAAATCGCAAAAGCCTTTTTACTTTTTGATTTTCCTTTGCATTTTAACCCTTTAGCGGGCAGTGGCTAATAGGTCTAGCCACATATTAAAAATTTTTCTCCAAGCGGGTGATGGATATTTAGTCTATCCACATGAGTTAATTGAAGCTAAAATGCAGGAAAATCAATACAGATGGCAGGACGATACCCTGTTTTGCATTCTATGTCCTCTGTTTTTCTCGGTGTAAATCTACAAATTGTATTTTGATTATTATAAATAAAAATTCTGATCTTCGAAAGAAATTTCGATATGTCTAAAGTATACTTTTCTCTCATCTGAATGAATTAAGCAAATTTGAAATTTAAAAAAAAGGTTTTATTTAGGTTTTTGGAAAGCTTTTATAAGTGGATAGAAGCTCTATCCAATGCCCACATAGAACAGAAAAATGACCTAGAAATTTTTCACTTTTCTCCACTCGAAAGAGAATAATTAGAATCATGTGAGAATGTTGGGGGTCGGAAATATAAACGAACTTTGTTTACAATATGTGGTACAAGATTCTAGGGTTCGGAAATATTTCATTACAGCTTTTCTGCTCGGAGGAAACGTTTGCATATTATAAAGTTCCACAGTAAGTAGCTCATCAATTTTGTGAAATAACTAATTTAAATTCTCAAAAATATTATTTTATTTCTAACTCTTTGTACTAAAATTAAATAAAATATAAAATATAGATATATACCAAGTTCACAATGTATATTCTAAATATTCTACATATTTTCTAAGTAAGTATTCTATGTTGATTGTTCAATTATATAACACATACAAAGAGCCACATAAATCAATTAAATATTTAGAGCATGTGTTAAAGGTACTTTAGAAATGCACAGAACATTTTACACATGCAAAGGATATCTTTGAAAAATGTATGAATTAATTAAATTGGTTCAGGAAGAATATACATATTCTTCTGTAATTTATAGAATATAGTTTCTTCTACTGAGGGGTCGAATGTTTATATAAATTTTATCTGTAATCTGTAAAAAATTTAAAACATATATATTTTTTAATTTCAGTTTAAGTTTTATATGAGGTAAGTGCAGTCATGAATAATGCAAACAATTCTTTCAAAGTTAAGTTGTTTTTAAATTAAATATTAATTATTATAATTAATAAGACGAGAATTATATTCTTTTAAGGGTAAAAACAATTTTTAAGAAAATGACAAAAAGTTGAGATTTTTTTTTAATTTTTTACTTTTTTGGTGGAACATCCGGTTGAGAAACTTGGCACCAAGTTTCACATTTGATATCCAATTAGATTTAAAGCCATTTGAAGTTTTCTCAGTGCTGTCAAACTCAAAATCTACGTCCTTACAAACTTAAGATGTTTCCCTCCGACTTTTATTGATACAAGTGTTTTTATTCTCGGAGGCTTATATTTTCGGTTGAAGATCAAATTTTGAAGTTTGTCCCATATACGTACTTCAAAAGTTAATATAGATAGATTTTGGCTCTAATTATTTTTAGTTGCAATTTTAAGAGTTCTAATTATTTTTTCGAAAAATGTGAAAATTAATATTTTTAGAATCTAAGGATTTTTAACTTCGAGTTTAGTTACAAAATAATTATTAAAAATCGACAAAAAAGGGATTTCCGATTCTATATTGGCTTTTTCCTAATAAAGTAAATATAAATACTACAGAATAACTAAATTATAGTGAAAGCTGATTATTTTATAAAAGATTATAAAAACATGAAAAATTTAATTTATTTAATTAACTGTTTTTCTAATTGACCATATTTTTCCATCTTTATTTCAATAACATAACCCGAAATCAATTCCACTAAATACTTTTAGTATCAGGGCGTCTAATTTTTTAAGTTGATATGTAGTTTAAAATAATATTTTTTAGTTAATATTTTTTTAGTTCAGGTAGCTAAAAATCTGTTCAGTTCTTATTAACATATTCAGTGACTTAATTCTAAAATATTTGTATTTTATAAATTTAGGCCCTTATACTTTTTTAAATTTGACAAACATAATTTCTATAAGCTTTGGAAACTTTGCGCATAGATTACTTTTATTTTATTTTATAATCAAATTCATTTTAGTTTGGGTTTTAATATCTCGTGTTTAAAATTCTTTGCTACACATCCCAATTTACAACAAATTTAAATGTATCAGATACAATATAATTCTAAAATCCTTTTTTCTTTTCCATTTTATTGTAGCGTCAGGAATGAATTCAAGAAAAATTTGACAAATGATTCTCCTTTAAACATGTTATACATCCATTTCCTTTATTCTAGACAAAAATGTGTTTTCATTGAATTTATTTATTTCTCCGAAACATTTAAATTAGATTTAAAAGAGTTTTTACATACCTATCATAATAGGATCAGTTTAGTAAAATACATGCATGTAGGATAAATATGCTTGACATTTCTAAAGCATTGTCCCTAAATATATACCAAGTTCTGCAATCCTGTTTTCTTTTATTCTTTCTAGTGACTTCCCAACTTCATAGAACAAAAGAAAGTAAAACTTCATCTCCCGTTTCCATTCTTAAAAACTGTCAAATAAAATAACCCCTCAATTCTAAATTGATTCTTTTTAAACGCTGGAGGCCAAGAAGTTGGAAAGAAGAGTTCTTTCAAAAATTCGGTACTTGGCGATAAATTACTGTTGCCAGAACAATTCACAATTAAAACACAAAACGCAAACCCCCTTTGAAAAGAACTAAGAAGGGGAAAGAGTGAATAAAATCCTCAGCAAAAATCACCCTACGACAAAAGAACAACTCTTTAAAAATGCTCTCCAGATAAAACGCCGAGAGGAGGAACAGAATAAAAGAGTTAAAGGTAAAATGTGGAGTTACAGTCAATAGTGTAATACATGCGGCAGTTAAACTTCCTCTTTCTTTACATTATTTTTTGTTCTTTATTACTCTTTAGTACTTTTATTATTGTTATTATTTAGAGGAGTTGGTGCAAAAGGCCACCGGCGACAATTCAAACGCGGGAATCACTGGACGCGAGGATGGAAAATTCAGAATTCGATTTTTGACTTCACCGGGTAAGCAATTGCAGTTTGAAAGGGACCATGCACAAAATGAGTCATCGATTGTAAAGCATGATACTTCTTCAACCACCTTTCAACCAGATTTAACGACATGCTTGGATATGTTTGCTTATGTACATTATCATAAAACTGTGCTCAATTACAATGACACACGCTCAACAAGTTCCTTATAGGGTTTGATGATCATTTTTTTGAGTTTTGATGTTTAATTTATTTGAATATAGCAGTGGTCTTCACACTGCGTTCCACGGAACCCTGGGATTCCGCAAGTCACAATAAAAAATCAAAAAGAAAATTATAAATTAGTATGTAAATTGAATTTATGTTTATAAAATGCTTAACTACAAATGTCTAAAGCTCATCCCCATCATTAAAACTGAAAATTTAATTCATACATAACTTATAACTGTGAGTATTTTGTAAAACTTTTATTACAGTAAAATAAAAGAATATTAAAACGTTTTCTATACGGACTACCTACTAGACTGGGAATGTTCTGTTTACAAAATTCCAAGTTTCACGAAATAATTTAATGCTCGTCAATACAGTGTTTTGTAGAACTAGATAGTTTCCTATTAGAAAATGTATCTTTTTTCATTTGTGGATAAAAAAACCTTATATTAAAAGAGAGAGAATAGCTTATCAACATATCAACAAATTCAATATTAAGATCTAAATTAAAGAAAGAGAACAGCTACTTATAATTTACAAAATACGTAGGACTGCTCACACAGCTATAAACATTTTAATGCCATTTAGAGCAATGTATTTAAATGTTCCTTAAGGCGAGTGGCTTCAATGATAAAATATAAAAAAAAATTCAATGCACAATATGAAATGATAGTAGATAGCTTCAATATACACCGATTTTGTAAAAATGTTTTACAAAATCGAAGTTTATGTAAAAAAATGCAATCACATATCCCAGTTACTAAATATAATACATGGGTTAAGTGACACTTGAATAAAAAATTAATATTATTGATGAGTAAATTATATTATAATTACAATTTAAAATTTTTTAATGACAAACGCAATATTTTTTGCCTTTATATAAAGTACTTATAACATTTTGATCTACTTTAAATGTTATTTTAAGATAAATTCTATTAAGTGCGTGTGTTTGTGTGGGGGAGGAGGGAATGTGATTCCTTGAAAGCACCTTATAGTTCAAAGGGTTACGTGAGTTTGAAAAGTTTGAAGAACACTGGTATAGAGCAACATCAAAGCACAATGAACTCAAATATTTCACATTACCCTTTATATAGAGCTACTTTTATCAATTTTGTTATGTTAAGAATTTTTGGGATTGAGATTGATTTATAAAAATAAATTCAGTTAATATGTATTACCTAAAATTAATCTGATTCTTAAAACCATTATTTTTTATGGGTAGTATGTTTCCCACCACGCCGTTGGAGATATTCAGAGGTAAAGATCTTGTTTTCCACTTTATTAAATCACTTTGCCTGATATTTATAAAATATAAATTTACAAATACTCAAATCTACAAAAAGACATACAATTGCATTCCAAAATTTAAAAATTTATAGGTATTACTTGTCTTGCTATTTAAAAAAAAGCCTCAATGCATAGAGATATATTGTAAGCTGTTCAAACATATTCTTACGTAGATCGGGGTTTGAGGATTTTATACTATCAGTCGCAAAAAGCAAGACAATTCTTCAAGAGCTAGGGAAATTTATTGTCAAAAAAACAGTACTTGAAGTACAGGATACAGTACTCAAATTCTCTAAACCTCAGAAGGCCTTCCCACCTTCTACGATGCTTAGACACAACTATCAGTGTCTAAAATACAAATATGTTTAAAGATTTTTCGTAGGCACTCGCCCGATCTATTCAACAGCCGAGGTAATCACTAATCTCTAGTCAAAACAATAAAGACTGCAACGGTCAAAGCAAGACTAACTCTGTTTCGGTGAGCTACTTCCTAGTTATAGGTCTTACTGATTATCCGCTTATTAAAATTCCACTTGCATCATGGATCGTGATATTAGTAGTTTTCTCACGTTATTTCCAGAAGAATCCATATGGTCAATAAACTCAACAAAAAGGGCCACCAATATAATCACCAAAGTGGCAAGTCACCAACATGGTCGCCAAACATTATGCTAACTAGGCTCCATCGCCAAGATTTCGTCAAGTTTCCATTGAAACGCCATTATAACGAATGGAATGGCATTGCTTGCGAATATTACAATTTTAACATAAAATAAATGCAGCATAGATTAATATAAACGTATTACACATGCAGATATAAATTATTTACACTTTTTTAAACATTCATTACACAAAATTCGTTACAAGAATTTTTTCTCTCTCATGTACTTTAGAAGAGCACAAACGGCAACGTCTATACGTTTCTTGCAAAGTCGACGCGTCACCTACTGTAGTCAGTCGTACTTCATTGAGAGAGAGAGAGAACAATTTTCTTGTTGCTTAGGAAATCTTTTGCGTTACTATTTAATAACTCAGAAATCAGTTATCTTATTAGTAAAAGTGCTAGTAACATAAATCATAGGTGCGAAAATAGCTTCCCACCGACATTTAAAAATTAATGAAACTGGTGAGAAGTATACTTCCCATTGCTTCAGAAACTTTTAATACCACAAGAACCGATTTCACAGTGCTATTACTTTAAGGGGGAGTTGGAAACCTCTTTTTATATATACTGACAATGTTAGATTGGTGTTTTCAATGTACCTGTTCTCAAAATCTGTTATATGTAAAACATGTTGAAATTTTATAAAATTTAAAAAGTACATTTTTTTTCATTATACAAATGAGTTTTACCTAATTTTAATTTTTCATATTTTATGAAATATTTTTCAAACATTGCGAAAAGTGACTCATTTTCAGTAAAATATGAAAAAACACATTTTTGAGTTTTTACAAAAGGATCTTTTTGTATATATTAGACATCATTATAAATATTTCATAAAAATTTACATACCTGTGAACAGTAGTTTCTAGAAAAGGTACATCGAATAAAATTTACATTTTGGGGTAAATTGTTTTTTAATGTATACAGTGAGATTTCTAATCTTCTAGGAAATCAAGAAATAAAAGGCTCAATTTACAATAAGAGATACATGTTTTGGTTTATATCAGACGTTACACTTTTAAGCAAAAAGAAGTATTTTATTTTATTTTTTGCCATTTGGGTGTCCCCCATTCAACGATTATTTTTTTAAAAAAAAAAAGGTTTTTTGGGTTTAAATCTTGGGGGTTAAAGTAAAGTATTTTTAAAAAGGGTTAAAATCTATACAATATGAAAATGTAAAAATCTCAAATTGTCAAAAAAATAAGATTTCAGCTTTCCAACACCCCTTAACTTTAAATAGATAGCTGCACGTTACGTAATTTTCCATAGAATAGTGTTTGAATAGAATAGAACAGAGTGAGCTGGCATAAGAGCTTGAGCTGCAATGTCAAGAAAAGGTTCTCTTAACCCTCTTTTTCCATGCACCCCTTCTGATATTAACTGTAGATCATGGATTCTTACTCAGGGGGCATTCTGATATACATCCCATTTTCTTGTATGTTTGCATTATGTCTATATGTATATAAAACAAAATTATGTCGATAAACCAAGTAGCTGTATTGAATAATGAACTAAATAAAAAAATGATGAATTATTTGCTGCATTTCTTTCTCTCATCACATTAAATAAACTCTCAATCAACTTAGCGCATTAAATGATGATTTATAAATAATAGTAAACATTATATAAAAGAATGAATACATAAATATAATATTGATGAATTTCAAGTAAAATTTTACAGCTAAAGGTTATGTCAGGTTAGGAATCATTGCTACTTATTTTGAATTGAAAACTAGTTTTTCAACGACAAATAAGACATTAATTTATTCAAACATTAAAAAAAAAAAAAGAAATGAAACAAGATCGATTTAATTTTCGAAGAAAATAAAACGCATTAATATGCTTTTGACATACCATCTAAAATCTTTCTATAAACCTTGATTAAGAATATCCTTGTTCTTATTCCTAAATACTTGAATAAAAATATGAGAACGCATCTATGTTAGCTCTTCTTTTTCAATATCTTCTATTTCTTATAAAAATACTTTTTTTTATATATATTTCACCCATGACTACAATACTACAATGTTCTACTTTGCCCACGGTCATATTTTCTTTTAAGGTACACACGTTCGGGGTAGTGTTTGTTTTAAATAAAAATAGCATGCTAAAACATTATAAATGCTTTTTTTGGAATCAATATCAATAAATAATAATATTTAACTACAGCAATATTTTTTTTAAATATATAAATTTCACCAAAATCACAATTTTGAGAGAACTTTTAATAATATTTTTGAAAAACTTCAAACAAATTAGAGAAAAATGTTATAAAGTTATATCAGTAAAAGTATTACTAAATCAAATTAGATGTAGTTATCTAGAGATTGTTCTAACTTTTTAATGTTTTATTAAAATTTAAAAAATTTAGAATTGATCGAGTAAATATAATAAATGTGACATTATTTATGAGACCATTATTTAAATAACAGGCTATAATTCAAAAATATTCATACAACAAGAAATACTTAATACATTCCCTAGAACATAAAATAAATACTAGGTTCAGAAGGTTTTATAGAAACACATTCATTACCTTTTGAGTTATCAGACTTGTCATGACAGATTCTGAACAATATAAAGATTCCCACTTCTCTGGTAGATTAAAACTCACTTCCAACTTTTATAATTTTATAGAATTGATTGTAACTTGGCATCTAGATAACGTAGAAATAAAACAAAGCCAAAACATAGCTGTTTTCAATGAAGTAAAAAAATATGTGTTTTGACTGATTTTGGTCATTTCAACGTGTTCAGATACCTTAAAAATTAACTTTCATTTTTTAATGCATCTAGCGAAATACAGAGGTGAAAAGATTACAGAACAAAACGATACACTTTGTCTTCCTCAATATTTTTACTGACAGTTTTAAGCAATCCTATTCATTATAAATGTGCAGTATCTTACATTTTCAATTATCTTACGTGTTTTTGATAGTAAAATAATCACTATAATATTATTCACCAAATATTATAGCTGAATATTAATATAATAATTTTATATATCCCTTTTCCCATATAAATAAAAAGAAGTATGGGTTGAATGTCACACCATAAAAAATCAGATTCTGCGGATAATCATAAGCAATTATCAATAATATTAGATTCATCAATATTTGTTACAAAATGTAAATTTATCATTTACATATTGTTGCGCATATCGGGATTATTGGATTTTACGCTATCAGTCTCAAAGAGCAAAGCAGTTCCTTAAAAGAGATGAAAATTTTTGTAGAAACACAATCTTTAAAATACAGGATACAGCATTAAAATTCGCAAAATAAATCCCAGAAGATTCTCAACCTTCTACAGCGCTCAGACACAACTGTTAGTAATTTATTCGCAAGCAACTTCTCACTAGTGAACATTTCAATTGCTGAAGTAATTTTGACCCAGTTTCAGCTAGCGACTGCTATTTATGGTCTGAACGGCTATCATCCAACTCTTTCTCAAATTTTACACAAAATTCGTAATAATATATGTAAGGCTTTAAAATTAAAATTATGAATCTCATAATAAATCCAGTTATATTGCTTCAAGTATACGTTTATGCTTTTTAAATATCTACAAAAAGTATTCTAGCAAAAGTTATCCAAACGCATAGTTCTTTTTAAAAAATAATTCTTTATACTAGGATTTTTTAAAGATATATACCAAGAAATCTTCAATGCTTTTAATTAAATTTTTCTTAGTGTTTTAGTTAAAGTCCAAAGAGTAAAAATAAAACCCCTGATTATTTATTTTTTCGTGAATATATATATATGTATATATAGTGTTAATTAAATATATTTCAAAAATAAGGGATTTTCTGGGGTCTGACCACCTTAGCAACTGAATTTTTCCGATTGTTATAATCAAGTTACATGATGCTGAAAAATTTAATTAAGTAAATATTCCTTGTAAATGAAATAATTTAATTAAAATAAACTTAAATTTTTATTTCAAATTTAAAATAGTTTTAAACCTAGTATATTTCTTCTCAAATTTTCTAAATAAAAGGGAATTTCAAAATTGATTTACCGGGTCCACTTGAAAAATTCCCTTGTGCTTAATGAATTGTTATATTTATAAGGAACAGATCATAATTTTACTTAAAATTTTCAAAACAATTGCATTTTATTTGCATTGAACATTAAAACTGAATATTAAATTAAAATGTTACAAGCAATTGTTATTCTATGATGCTGAAAAAATATGCGATAAGGATTATATGTAAGTAATTCCTATTGTAAATGAAATAACTCTGTTAATGTAATCTAAAAAAAACTCTTAAAATGTTTTAAAATTTCAAATTTAAAATTTAAACCTGTGTATATTTTTTTCAAAATTTTTTAAATAAAATCAATTTCTAAAATTTATTTACCGAATTACTTGAAAATGTTTCCTTTTTCTTAATGAATTGTTGATAATTTAGTAAGGAAACAGATCATAATTCTCTTACTTTTAAGATCTTTAAAACAATTGTTGTCATATTTAAATGCATACATAAAAACTAAAGAAAAAGTCTCATATATTACTGGTAAAATATTTTCCCTTTCAATTTCTCTCTTGTTGCATCCTTCAGAGTATAGAATTTTGGAAATACCATTATATACTTGCTTTATGTATCAGACATTCAACTCCTACTCGGTATAAATATATTGAATTTAGTATGTTTGAATGACATCTATCATTTTGTTTCATAATAAATTGAGAAAACGTACAATATCCGCTTCAAACAGTGAAACATACTTTTCATCTTTGGGATAGATTTTATAAATAGCTTTCACTTCTGATACTTTTTCTTAGAAAAGTGTATGAAAAAGAATATTTATATTCAACGAAGATAAATATTTTTCTCTTCCAACACCTCTTCAACTATTTATTGAAGGGATAACTTCTCTCTTTAGACGCGTTTTGCTGAAGAGTGAACTTAAATTCGCCAGGTTCGGGTCCTACGGGGCCCTACCGCTTAATCGGATTTAGTCAGGCATCAGCCGGAATCATGGCCCGGGGGGTGTGGGGAGTTTGGCAGTTTAATCGCAAGAGCCAAAAGTCCTCCCTTTTGGTTTGTGGTGTGGACAGTAAAAGGAGAAAGAGGTGCCAGCTTTAGGGTCATCCAGAGTCACTTGACCATGTCGTTCAAAATTACGGGGTTTCCAACGCAAAAGCCCTCGTGGGAAAGGAAAGATTCACTAATACCTCATTGTGACACCTCAACCATTTAGTTGGCACCATTTGGCAATCGTGCTCGGGTCGGCGACGCACGCTTAGTCTTGAATTGAAAGCTTTTAAGGCGCGTGTTTCTTACTTAACCCGGGGTCATTCGCCCCTGTTTTTGCTACTGTCGTTGCTCGCGGGGTGTAGAGAACACCCCAAACTTTTAACACGTGTATTTAATTATGAAAAAAAAATCAGTCAATAATGATACATATTTATAAAGTATAATATGTTTTTTGTATTATACAAATAAAATTATTAAATTTATTGCTTACAAATGTGACTAACATTAATTTAAACTAAACCTACAAAATTTTCATTTTAAAATACAATATTTTATATTTTTTTCATAAACCACATGTAAAACGTCTATATCAGTAATAAACTTACTTTGTAATTAATGTTAAGGATAGTAGAAAACAAATATTTTTATCATTTTCCAAACATTCAGAGCAGACTGGCTGTGCACCGGCATACGGTTCTTTTTATAGAGTGTAAAACGTTTTTGAGCCACACAAAGCAAATAGTTTAAAACCATATTTTCCAGGTTTTTGTGGCATGTATTGTAGGAAAGAGCAATGACCTTTAAATTTTAACAAATGTCCATCGATAGTGATGCATTCAATTACAGAATAATATTTTGAGCAATTTTCATTATATTTTGAAAAAATACTGTTGGATGTGAGTAAAGGTTTAAATAATTGAAATTTTAAATAAAATATGAATGCATATAAATACATTCGAAAAAAATGTAAGGAAAGAGTAAAACTTAACCTATTTTAGATGCTTCGAGTACGAAAATATAACGCAATAGTTCGCAGGGTGTTTCTCAGCACCCCAGATAAATTTTGAAGGTCGTTACGTTCCAGTCGTCCAAGCGAGAGGGATTGCATCAGACCTGAAGGTTCAATGACCTAAAATGTGCAGCTACAGAAAAACCGTGGTTCTACGCATTCTTTTTAGAATTCTGGGAGGCTTTTCTTGTTACTGGGATGTACAGAACACCCCGCGCGAGTGATCACGGTTTAAGTAAAAATTTTTGCTACACTTTTTTCCCATGAAGTTTTATTTTCTTTATTTAATTATTACTGTCATGCAGCACACTTCCACACAACTCCAGCAAATGAACGAGAGTAGAGAAGCGCAAGTGAAAGTAATTGGAAAACATGAAAAGATTATTCTTATGTAGGAGATTGAAGATAAGAAGCAACGAAACATGGCGTATATATTTTTGATTCAGTAGAAAGAGCATTTATAAACATCAAACATAACATCTCTTTTCTAGAGTTTCAAACGGACGACTCCTCTCTTTGGAGTGGGGATGATCCCTTCTTACTCCTCGAATTTCACTCGAGGTTCAGCTAGCAAATGGAATCAAGCCGTTGGTTTTCTTAAGGCCATCGATTGTCGGCGTGATGTCATATGAAAGGACCCCGCAGTATTTTAGGAGTGCATCTGTGGGTATGAAAGGACAATGTTTTCAGCTAGGGATGCTATCTGCATAGGGAAGTCGATTTTGCAGCTGCGAGACGGGAAAACATTACAAGGCCGATTCACTTTAAGTAAGGGTTCTCAAAGCTCTCAAGTTGGAGAGTCGTGGATGTAGAAAGTAGTGCACAAGTTCAAGTCTTGCTTTAGTCACTTGTATGTAGGATGAAAATTAAAAGATTTGTTGCCAGCAACTTGAGTGTGATGGAAGTAAAATAAGCAATCAATCAATCAATGCTCAGAGCACCAAGGATACTCAGAATATACAATATTATTTACCTTTTTTCATATTCAACTATGACCAAGAAGATAGCAAATGTATTCATTTTAATAATAATTATGGGTGTAACTATTTGTTATCTATAATTAGTTTTTTCATCCGTTATTTCTGGTGTTTTTTTCTAATCATGAGTTTATAAAAAAAGTATTTGAAGCTCAAGTATTGGTGTGAGTAATAACTGTCTCTTTTATACTAATTAGTTTTGTGTATTTATAATTTATTTCACTCGGTTAAATCCTTAACTTAAAGATCCTGTACTAAAAAATAAAATAAGTTCAAATAAAAAATTGGGGTTTCTTTTCGAAATTTTAGCATATTAATTAAAGATCCTTTCAATCCATTGAAAAGAGAAATTTGGACGAAAATTAAATGATTCTGTGTTTTTTTCAGTTCAAGAACTCATTTAGCATCTTGCTTGTTCATTAAATAACCCTATATCTTATTAATTAAAAAAATTAATCAACTACAGTTATTTTTACACTTACTGATTTCAAATGATATCAAACATACTGATGTACGTAGATTAGAAATAAAAATTCTTATCTGCTTCAGTGTATCTTTCGGCCCATAAGCAGAATGTTAAGAAAATTAATAATATTCTTTAATCACAATTACTATGGTATAAATGGGATTCATTTAAATTAATTTTTCTATAAAATTGGAAATATATTTATTCAATGCACTGAAACACTCTAACAATTATCTTTTTGTTAAAAATATGAGTTTTAACAATTTACATCCTTAAAAACATTTTCTCTGTCGAAACGTTTTTTTTTTTTAAATGAAATTTCCTTTTTTTTAAATTTTTTTTTTGAAAATTCAAAAAGTTGCTTTAAGTCGAAAATTTTTGGGAATTTTTCTAGAAATTTCCCAAAGGGAATTTTTTTTAAACTCTAATTCCTTTTTATAAAAGGGAAAAAATACTGAAAAATTAAATTTTTTGTTCTATAAAATAATAAGGTAATAAATTAAAAATTTTTAAATTTGAAAGTCAATTAAAATTTTTTTTGGGAAATATTAAAAATTTTAATCTCTGTGACCGCCCCTTTAAAAAGTAAATAAATGAATTAAAAAAAATTGCTAGTCACAAATCTTTCTATTTAAGTACGTTCCAGATACATTCAATTCATTCTAAAAATCACGTATCTGATTCTTTAGGGACTCTCTCTAACCCATTACTTTCCCTAACTCAAACACAGTAAAAAATCACGAACATCAAAGACTAATAGAGTTTAAATTGTTTTAATTTCGAACGAGTGATTAATTTTTTCCCAATTCTTCGTAATGCTGATCTCTCTTCCATTTTTTTTTATTTCTTCCATTCTAAATGAAGACTTCTAATTACAGTGTACGATCCTCGTTAAATTTATAGTGATTAGTAAGTACTTACTGATTGTGGGTTTGGTTGAAATAAAAAGAACGATGGGAGTTATAACCCGCATTGCTAACGGCAAGAATTTAAATGATATTTCTCTGGAGCAAACGATTTTTAAACGATGAGCAGGTGAAATTATTCGTTCGGTAAATGTGAAAAATTCGCAATGTAAAATTTACTGCTCTGTGGAGTAAATGGAATGAATTATTTGTAGCAATATACGAATGGAAATGCTAATCGTGTTGAAATGATTAAGTGGGTATAATTTTATATTTTGTGTCGAAAAGATAATAGTTTGTAACAAAATTGTTGCGAATTAAAAAGTTCCCCTTTCATTTAAATGTAATTTCGTCCTTTAGGAATTATTATCTTATTAATTAAAAGTATCATAAATTGTTAATTTATATTTTAATGACGTATACAAGAATCAAAATAATTGAATGTAGTAAAAAGTTTTTTAATTAGTACACATAAATCTATGAAAAGTTATTTTTCTCAATATTTAACATTGTTAAAATTATCACGACTAAGGGAACCGTTATCCAATTTTAAATTTGGTGATTGTCGTATTTAGTTATAAACTTATCTACATTTTCTGTACATAATGTCAGCATATAACCCTGAACTGAGTTTCCTAAACGCAGGCATTTAGACGTGAAAAAAACTGTTAAATCAATTGCTATCAATGATAAAACATTCAAGAGGGCTATAATCATATTTTTATATATATATATTACTTATTTCGGTTTGTTGTGTGGTGTAGTAATATATTATACTATATTTTCGCCCATGTTATACATTAGTATAATTTTAAGCAATAAAAATATATATAAACAAATTAAAACAAATACCCGATAAAACTACACATTAATAAAAAAAAAATCATTGTTATGTATTTTTTTGTGTTTTTGTTTGTTACATGTCAACAAACTAAATAAACAGTTAAATGCCACTATTTACTCTTTGGAACCTTATGGTTCTGTTAGGGTTAAATAAATTTGAAACAGAATGTTCTATGCTTATTTTAATTTTATAAATTTTTACAAATAAAATTGAAAATTCTCTCTACTTATGAAGAGTTATTTTGTAGAAAAATTTTCAATTTATGAATATTAAAAATTTTATTCATTTTATTACAAAAGGATATTTAATACATGATACATTTATCCTCAAAACATGGGTTACTTATACCGCGTGCGGAGAAGATGAAATTCTAAATAAATGTCCCCCATTCTTAGAGACCTTCTTTTTAGTTCAGAAAATTTTATTTTTTACTTTCGCAACCGGATTATTCAACCGGAAGGAATAATTTTTAAAAGAGAGTGGTTTGGTTTAAAAACTAATCCATGTTTTTTGTCAAAACCAATAAACTTCAATACCATTGACTACCTATAAACTTTCTTGCTTTCAGATGAGGAGGGATAAATTTTCCTGTTCCCCTTCTCTTTGCAAATGAAAAGTACTCTTTCAGGTACATTGTTCAATGTCCGTAGCCACACAAATTATTGATAAAAAAAAAGGATGAGTAAGCATTTCCGAATTTCCCTTCCTAAAGAGCACATTCTTCTCAAAGCTACCCGTCTCCTAAAGGTTAATTTTAAGGTGTAATATAAATGTGCATTCTCTCAATAGTATATATTTATAAATATATTTTCGAAGTATAATGGTAGAAACAAAAGGTTATGACTGCACTTATATATTTCTCAATGACAATTTAAAAGGCACAGTGGTAACATATTTAGCTTTTTTTTCAATTCTAGTTGAGAAACATTTTAATACTTATGGATTATTTGCATACAGTTCCTTGTTACTAAGACATCTCCAAAAGCAAAATAAGCACTTTATGCATCGACTTTCAACTTGTTTATCAATTGATCTACTTTCATAAAAAAAAAGAATTATCTGCCAATAATAATAATAATAATCTAAGCGATAATATTCGAAACTTAAAGCACACACAATTAATATACGATAAGCTTCCGATTTAAATGTAGAAATTGAACACTTCAAAGTTCTGATTACGTTACCTAAACAAAAACATTATATGCAGATAAAAATATTATATATCTATTTATACGTATAATACTCATCAATTACATCCATTTTAAAAGCATTTTAGTTACGCATTTTTTTATCATTGGCATATCAATGCCAAAAGAATGATAAAGCTCATTTATATGGCTTTCGCTTAGAACAATCTACTTTAAAAATTGATGCTTCGAATTTCGAAAAATTAACACGTTATCGTCATAAAAGAATGACAAAATTACACCATCAGAAATGAGAGAAAAGAGTTCGCGACAATCCTCCGTGACTTGTTGACATATCCAAACAAAAAGAATGATTAATAGTTTATTCGCAATGGAAGGCCAATTTCAATGCATCAAGTGAAATCATCAATCTTAAGGTAACAAAAGACACCTCAGAATATGCAAAATTGCTGGGTTATTATTCATATGCACGTCATTGAATGGACACTTTGGGGATATGAAATTCATATGCTGACTGAAGTGTCTGCGATTTGAATATTTGTTGCCAAACTGCTGGCTTAATCATTATGCGTTTGGGGTGTAAAATAATTTTAAGAAATCAATTAATATTTGAATGCGATGCAGTATTTGGTGGCAAAGGTATCATTATGGTGAGGGAGGAACAAGAATCGGAATGGTAATTATGCCGTAAATTGATCTTTAATCGATGATGTAATTCATCATTTTTCCTCTGAAGTAATTAATATTCCGTTTCTTGTTTGACTGATAATGGGTGAAGACATTAACAAATGGATTTTGTGTTTGAGAAGATTCAAAGTGAAGATGAATATGCCTTTTAATTCAGAAATGAATTAAATCTTCATTATAATGCAGAATGTGGTACAAACTTCTTACTAAGATACATTAATTTTATTACTAAATGCATTTTAAAATATTATTTTATAAATAAAGTATAGTAATGCCCCGAACTTTCGCAATAGGTGGGACTGAATGAAAACCGCGTAAATCGGGGGGTTATAAATACATATATATTATTTTTAATTGGGGTCAGAAATGAAAGAAAATAATAAGTTAGAAAATGAAAATGTTAAATAAAATCTTAGATAGCACACAATTATAAAATTGCAAACAGAAGTTATATTTTTATATAGAAGATTTAATAAAATGTAACATAGTAATCTGTGCTGGATCAAAGATATTTTCTCCCTCAAAATTTCCTCGTAGATCGCGAATATTTTTTTTATTTATACTTTTAATTATTTCTTGTTTTGTTGAAAAAATACTCTCATCGTTGGAATCTATATTTTCTAAAATTTGTAACTGTTTTTTGGATTAAAATGAGGTCTGTCGAATTCCTAATCGTCATTTTATCTTCTGTTTGAACTAGGTCTGAAGACTCAAATTCTTCAATGCCATGCACTTGCTCATGAATTTCTATGAGTTCATCAATTGTCAGCTTCTAATTGTGGGAATCCAGCAGTTTTTGAACGTCATCACTTTTCCCTTCTAAATTTATTTGCCTGACAAGATCGAAAACTTCCTCAAAAGCATTACCAATTTCACCAATCTTACCAATTTTTTTTTCAATCGACGAGATTTGAAAATCGCTTAACTCTGGATTCACATAGTCGGGGTAGCGTAACGTCGAGATATTACTATGTAGCATTTATAAGAGAAAAAAAAAACTTTAGCAAAACAACTTTTCTCATATCAATATACAACAAAAGGTGTTGTTGCTTTTTTAACTTTTTATCTACCGATGATACTTATAAGTACCACTCACTTTAAAGTTTCATAGAATAACCATTTTTATGAATATTTTGACGATACTTATATATAGCAGGAATATATATTCTTTGAAATCCTCTCTTCTAAGATACATGATAGTACGGGTTCTATGATGAGTATTTTAACGAGGAAGGTGAATAGTTTTATAGCAGAAATTGCGTTTTCAGCGGATTGCGAAGATTATCATTTTTGTTCCGGAAAATAAGCACGTCAAAATTTGAGTGTCTTATTTTTCTTGTATGTGAACAACACCTTAAAAACGATTTGACTAATTTATTTTAAGTGAACGGTATATATAATTGCAATTTACAGTTGAATATCTTTAATTAATTAATTAGCTCTAACAGATTAAATTTAAAGTGGGAGTATTTTGTTTGCGCATATCCCTAATTTTCAATGTAGTAATTCAAAAAAAAATATTGCACGAAAAAAAACTGCAGTAAATCATAATGCGGTAGATAAAGGGTTAAATGGGAAGATGGTGTGATAATCAAAAGGGCAGTTGCGGAAAAGACACAACAAAGAGAGATAAACAAGGATAGTCAATACCTCAGTAGCCCAGGAGTATCGGGATGCTCAACAATAAATGAAATATTTGCGATGTGACAGATTATGGATTATTTCACGATATATTGTAATGCAATAGACACAAATAAGTGTTACTAAACTAATATAAAAAAAATTTAGATTCAAAAATAAGACTCGGTATTTATATTAAGTTTTGCTATAATAGACATATTAGGGATTATTTTAAAGAGATGTTTTTCATGTACAATATAAATGTTCCTTTAGTTAGGTTCGAAAAAGAGATTTATTTAACATCAAATCTAAAATTTACATTTAAAATTCAGCCTTCTCTTTAGCTATCAAATAACACAATCAGAAAGAGCTTCGTAGTTCACATCCCAGAAGATTTGACTACTAGTGTCCTAGATTCTTCCTACAAATGGACATTTTAAGAGAATTTTCCCTATTTGATGGATAAATTCAATCAGTTTTATGAGAAGTAATTAATTATTACGTCTTGCTCTGTGGCAACGATAATTCCCGTTCCACTTTATCTTTATTCAATCCATTTCAGTATGTAACATTATCGTTTGATTTTATGTTATTGTTCTCATAGTTGTTCAATATGTTATGTAGAATGGTGGTTTTAATAAAATAATCGAAGACAGTTTCGAGCTTTCAATTTGGAATTGAAGATCACACACTTAGGAATAAGGAAATACATTACAGAAGCTTTCCATTTAAAATCGGACGTATAACGTTCTTCGAATTATAAGTCTAATTGTGAAGTCATTGTAAGAGCAAATGACTGCGAAAAAGCCTTTTGCTGTTTTGTCAGAAATCTTTTTATACAGGACTTCTGAATAATAATAATTGTTGATGACCTTTTTCACATTTACACATCTTAACCTTTTCCTTGTTCGTCTCTTAACTGAGATAATCGAAAATTTAATGCGTTTTTGAATTAAATTGCTTAAACTTTAAATAAAGATGCTTATGGTTTTATGGGAAAAAATGCATGAAAGCTTCATAATTCATAACTTCAAAAACCTTCAAATCCGGTACAAACTTTTGGATTTCACACACACAAAGGACATCTCCAAATTTAACAAGATATAATTATTTAATGTATCCGACTACGTTCGGAACCGTGATTTTAAAAAAGCGCACAAATGGACAATTTTCATGATATTTAGTGTTACTTAGATTAGAATACATGCATACAATTGTTTTAAGGACATTTTGACAAAAAAATTATTTAAATACAATATTTTGGTAAAAAAATTAACTTAGAATAAACTTTTTTTCAAAAAAAATAGTCTCCTTTTATAAAAATTGCTTCTAAAATAATAATATTTTGTGTGTGTGTGTGCTTATATAAAGTGAAGACTTCTTCAGAGAGTCTGAACTATGATTTTTGAAAAATTTACATTATTTTCAGTTACCACCCATTGAAATAATTATCACCATTTTTTTTCTTAAAATTTCTCCCCTCTGTTGTCGTAAAACATGGATAAATCCACTTCTAAATCATATATTTCAAAAATTCTTGTTGAGCCTCTGTACAGAGGTCTGAGCTATATACAGGCAAAATATTATTATAATAGAAGCATTTTTCACAAAAGGAGACTATTTTGAAAATGGGTCATTCTATGTTCATTTTTTGTCAAAATATTGTATTTAAATAATTTTGTGTATTGTAATACTATTCTTAAAACAATTATATATACATTTTCTAATCTAAGTGACACTAAATATCATGAATATTATCCATTTACACACTTTTTCAAAATTATGGTTCCGAACGTAGTCGGATACCTTAATCGGGCAGAACATGACGTACATCAAAGGTACACCTAACTCCATTACAGTTCTTTATCTACATCCGTTATCAGTGAAGTCTTAAGACTTCTTGAGGCTCAGAACTCCTACGCAAAAGTAAGCCCTTGAGCCCTACACAAATGTCCTTAAAAATAGACAGTGCATAGCATACGTTGTCAAATACTCCTACAAACAATAACCCGAAACAAATAAATGTGCATGACTTACAATCGCACAAACCGGATCGTCCGACTGAATGAGCAATGATCGTGTATGGTGGTAGGCCTATTCTTGGACGACGGTCATCACATGAAGTCAGTTAATATATCGTCCGAAATTCCCAGTTTTCTGACAATACAACCAGAAACAACATTTCACTGCTGAAAGTATTCGAATTATGATCTTATGAAGACTGAGTCGAAAGCGAGACAAGATATTTGAGTGTGAGTGATTGTTGAAGGAGAAATGAAAAGTTGTTCAGAGAAATTGAATAGAGAGAGAGAGCATTCTTTAATTTGAAGTATAAATAGAATGATCTTGGGTGAGTTTTGGATGGTTTATGCAACGTGTGTTGATGTTTTAGGTATTTCATTTGTGAATATACTGGGTTCTTAATTTGAACTTTTTCAATTTCCCCCCATTCTATACGACTAATTTAAAGATAGGTGCATCAACTTTGGTGTTTGATGGTTCAGTTATATTATGTACTTAGTTGCTTTAGAATTTTTACATTTTATGTTATAATATCTCAGAATGCGATGGCGGATAGCTTAATTTTTTAGGTATTAACTTTTAAATTTTAAATTTTTGAGCATTTAGATATTACCAGATTAACTTACCAAGTTGCAATAGGGGGAAGGTTGATGCCATCAAACTAGCGTAACACCACTTCTCGGTCCTAAGTCCGAGGTTGGACTTGGATATTTTATAAATTTTGAAGGGTAGCCTAGTGGTTAGAGCACCGGACTCCAGACCGGAAGGCCTTGGTTCGATGCCCTTACCGCCAAATATCCTCCGAGTACACGCGGAGTACGTGCTAGTTAAATCAGTGGGTCCGAAAGTCTTGTGGGCTGAATTACGAGTGCAGGGAACTGGAGAAAATTTCCCTCCAATTCAGTTCCATGCCTAAATTGTGGAGGTGGAGATAGGTGGTGTCGCCATCTATCGTCCCTTCGGGAATTTCACCAAGCTAAATCGTTCTGTCACCTGTGTGGTGCTCAAGCCTAAGGCCAACGACAGGCGTACTTCTAGCCCATTGCCACGATGAATTTCGTGGGAATCGATCTGACTATGTCAGACAGGTGGCATGAGCAACAACAACATAAATTTTTAATTTTGTTCGAAAACGTTGAAATTTTATTTTATTTTATTATTTTTTTATATTCGTCATTGATATTTTGAAAGGGAATTTTGTATTCTGGAATTCATATAATTTCAAATTTTTGCTTAGTTGTGAAATTGTGATTGATCTATGCATATATATATATATATAATGATTTCTTCTTTCGTTACAATCGGTTTAGTTCCAAGTTCATTTCATGTCTTGACTTAATGGACACTTCGATAAGTAAACACAATTTTTAAAATACCCTATTCATAAAGCTTTCCAGATAACATGTAATAACATATTTGGTGCATAAAGCAATATAAATGCAAATATGCCCATTTAGATTTGAAACAACACATCTAATAGGAAAAATTCGTAACAAGTAAGCATTCTTTGTCTGAAAAGATTTACTGTCCTTCTGGCTCTTAAATTCATCAGTTTTGCACCGCCGCGTTCTTTTTGGTAATGAATATAGATGGCTTGATGTTAATGGTTAAAAGCTACAAGAAAAAGATACCTTTTAAGAGCTTTCTAATGTTGCCACTCATGCTCTAAACATTGTTATTGCAGGAAGAGAAAGGTTTCCTAATTAAGTTTAGTTTGTTTGAAATTATGTTCCGAATTTTAATGTGAATACATTTAATTCATTCGGTTCATAAAATGGGATAAGAGTTTTCATTTTCTAGTGTTTCCAAAGGATTCGATTAAATATATTCGTACCACCTAAATGCATAAAAGGTTCAGAAACATTTTATAGTTATATAAGCTCTTTACATAAGGAAAATGACAAATCTATAAAGATTTAATATTGCTAACTCTACTTTATGAACAAAAATTTAAAAAAGAGAACAAATTATGCAAATGTTTGAACGGTTTTTGTTGAATGCATGCATATATACATGCATATGTAAATGAACTGTACTCTAATAATCTTAATTTTGTTGAATATATGATTTTTTTTTTGAAATATCCTTTAACACGAAAAAATATTTCAGCCTCCTGAAATCAAAGAGTTAGGTTGTCGGTATTTTATTTTTTTAGAAGAATTTTTTTGCGAGAGCACGATGGCAAAGAGTTTAGAGGGAATGCAAGCCGCTATTTCTCTTAAAATGAAGATGGAGAAGTCTGATGGTCAAAAACAGCAGAACTTGAAAATTTTGTATTAAATTTCATTTTCATGCTTTTGTTTCATTGAATTCTATTTAATGCATGCATATATATATGTATTTATGAAAATAAATGTACTCTAATAAACTTAGTTTGGTTCAATATATGTTTTTCTTTTCTTTTCTTTTTTTTTATGCAATATCTTTTTACATGAAATTCTTTTAAGAAGTGTTGAAAAGCAAATTCTTATTTTTTTGACAATTTGAGATTTTTACATTTTCAAATTGTATAGATTTTAACATTTCTAAAATTGCCTTACTTCAACCTCAAGGGTAATTAGAAGGCCATTAATCGTTATTAAATAATCGTTGAAACTGGGCCATGCCCATTTGAATGGCCAAAAATGTAAACAAAGTACTTCGTTTTTGCTTAAAAGTTGAACGTCTGATATAAACCAAAACTCACATTTATTTTTTATTGCAAATTGAGCCTTTTATTTTTTTTATTTCCTAGCCAGTTAGAAGTCTCACTGTATACATTAAAACCAATTTATCTCAAAATGTAAACTTTGATGTTCGATGTACCTTTTTTGAGAAACTACAGTTCACATGTATCTAAAATTTTTATGATACATTTATAATGATGGCTTATTTATACTAAAATGAGCTTTTCGTAAAAAACCCCAAAAATTTATTTTTTACAAATTTTTTATGGGAAAAATGGGTCAAATGTCACTATGTTTGATAAAATATTTTATAAATTATGAAAAAATTCAAAATTAACCAAAAGCTCATTTCAGTATATAATGAGAAAGGTGTACTTTAATTGTATGAAAAATTTCAAGCATGTGCATATAACATATTTTGAGAAAAGGTACATCGAAAACAGCCAATTTAACATTGTCAGTATATAGCGAGAGACAGGTTTCCAACTCCCCTTAAAACGAAAAAATATTTCAGGCCCCTCAGATTCGTGTTAAACAATTTTCACTGTATCTATTCTTTAAAAAGCACCGTTCCTCTACCCAGCAACCCACTCATCCAAGCACTACCCCTACCCAGGTCTTTTAATAACGTTAACCCAAGCTCCTGCTCACTATCAACCGTCACAAATGTTGATCAGATTTGAAACCTGCGCTTGGATATTCCAGATAAGACTAATTTCGATGCTCGCCGGCCAGAACAGGATCTAACTTGACACCTGTTGAAAAGGAAGGGGGTTGTCTTCAACGCGGAAGATTAATCGTCCGTGGAATCGCTCTCTCTTGTGCTCAACCCCTTAAAGCTCCGGCATAATGGCCATTAGATTGAGCGAAACGTTATGGGATCCTGATGCATTGACGACTGAGAAGTGTCTCGGGTTATATTCGGGAATTCTTAGAGCTTTATTCTGGAGGGATGGTTTGGATATGATGCCTTTTTGGAATAAAAATGGATCTTGTTGCCGGGTTGCTCCAAAGGGTTGGGAAATCGCTAGGGAGGATGGAATGTTTGTGTTGGAGGATGGCCGAGGGGTGGATTGTTGGGAAGAGTGGAGTGGAAAGGTTTGGTGAGAATTGTTATTTAGAAATAAATGTCTGGTTTTGTTCTGATGTCAAAAGTATTTCTAGTCGGGTGGTTTTATTAATGGAAAGAAAGTTTTAGCGTATCAGTTCAAAGGATTCGCAAATTTAATAAAAAGCAAGTGCATGATGTAAATAATTATATATGTTGTTTAAGAGATATAATCAGTGGTTTTTAACCTTTTCTTTAACACGCTTTTATAAGTTTCACTTGTATGTAATGGAATCGTTGAACTCGATTTTTACCCACTTAAAAAGGTCAGATTAATTCGAAATTTCGCACATTTGTCAAGGACCCATTACAATACAATAATTTCATAATTTTGTTTCATTGTCCTGATCAGAATTTTAATAATTAAGGATTTTAAGGATTTTTGAGATTTGGCGACTAGTTCATTATATCGTTTCTAGATTTGGCGACTCATTCCAGATTTAGCAACTAAAAGATTAAGGAGCAACCCTAAAACCACAAAATAGGCTTCTGGTTAATAAAAAAATAAAACAAAAAAAAAGTGTTCTTTATCTAAAAACAGGTAGGGTGGATGGGTGTTTAGTTTTTCTGAAAAAGGAAATTAAAAAAAAATTGTGTTTCGGAGTAGAACTAGTAAGAAATCATAACAATTAATACAGAGCACCCCCCGCTTTTATAACAATGACATTCATTTTATCGTTAATCATTTTATTTTTATATTAATTTTTTTTTTGTGATACACTATTAACAATTTTAAAATTTGGGGGCTACTAACAATAAAATAAGTTTAAACGAATTTTACTGATCTATAATGCACTACCTAAAACAGTTTACGATAGTAATTTTCAATGTTAAATAAAATAATATGTACGGCAAAGACAACAAAATGTTCATTGAGTAATTAATTACAAATTACATTTAATGTGAAATTTGAGATTAATAATTTTTTGGTCATTTCGTTTACATTTGGTCGTAAAAAGGATAATGCCCATTTCATTTCGTCATCTACATTTAAAAGCCTCCATATTTTTTTCCATTTTTATGTTTGTTAATACTCAAAATCCAAATTCACACAAATAAAATGTAGAAAATTGTAATATTATTTGAAAAGCTTTTGGAGGGACTATTATGGGATAAATGCTTCTAATTTTAATCCAAAATGAAATAACTCTTCCAAATGATTTGAAATTAAATATCGATTAGTAAAGAGCGGAATTAGTTCTTCCTCTCCATTCAGAGTTAATTTATACACAGATGTATCCGTACACAAATGGATTACGAACCCAATAAAAAATGTTACTTCTAAATTTGGCAAATATTGATTAACTCCCTCCATTGGTGTAATCAAATAGTCAATAACAATTTCATGAATAGTTTATTCCCATAAAACGGCTAAATGGCTCGGTTTCGGATTATTTAAATTTTTTTTCTCAGAGTATTATTAATAATTTAAAAAAAAAATTGGGAAAATTATTAAGGTATATCGGAAACGCTACATGTTTGTCAAAGGCAACAAGTCCTGTAAGAGGGAGAGGGAAAATCACTTTGGTACCTTACAGTCAGTCGTCAGTGACGCACACAAGGGGAGGGGGGGTCCTGGGGGTCCGGACCCCCAAAGCCTTGATTTTTTCCGATTGGTTATAATTCTAAGTACATAATACGTAAAATTTAATTAAATATTTGTTATTAATGATTAATTTTATTAATTAATGCTAATTATTTATTCAATAATTAGTTTTTTACTGTGTTTTTTTCCTGAAAATCGACAAAATCAAAAATCCCCCCCTTCCTTGAAAAATTCCTGTGTGCGCTACTGTCAGTCGTATATAATATGTTTCTTTTCTAAAGAGTTAAGGAACAAAAGAATTTAGATTTACTTTAGTTAGTTAAAATGTAAATGTATTTTAGTTAAATAATATTAGCATTTATGATTCTTTTCTGTAAATTAATAACATATGCAGCAAATATGTATAAAAGGTAAATCAATGTTTAATTTTGTATGACTTAAAAAATATTGGAACAAAACAGAAAAAAAACCTGTCTTGTATAATGATATTTTTCTTAAATTTAGAATTTTTTATATTTAATTTTTTAGTTCTTTATTTTGAATTATGATTCTATCCAGTACATTTTTAATCGCGTATTCAATCCGGTTTAATAGATTTTTATCTCTATTTTTCATAATTCTTTAAAATGAAAAACTTACCTTCATCATTCTAATATTTTATGAAATACATTTCTAAATAAATTTCAAATACATTCATAACACACGCATTATTGTGACTTAATCTTTTACCGAATTAGAGGAATCAAAGATCGAGTTTAGGAGTTACAGTGGGCCACCGATTTAACGAACCCCTATCTAACGAATTTCGCGATATAACGAATTATTCTCTTTCCGCGCGATGAAAATGAAGGCAAAAATACCTCTGTTTAACGAATAATAAACTCCGAATTAACGAATTATTTCTTGAGCAGGAAACAAAATTTATTTATTAGTTTGTTTTAGAAAAAATCAGATTTTTTTTCAAATGACGTATCCTTTTTGTCCGGAACAGCAAAGTTCAACGGGGAAGGGAGAAGATCATTTTTAGACAACAGGTGCAGATGATTCATGAGTGTAACCTATTGAGTGAGTCTTGAATAGGTCAGGAAATTCATTTCTTATCTCATTCCAATCCACAACACAAGGGATATTTTAAGATTTTATCCTTTGTGCAATATTTGATGTCGAACTGCTTATCTGTGTGCAACTGAAGTTGAGGAAGCTGTTGATTTGCCGGGGACAATGAATAGCGATTTTAATGCAGAAATTTATAACGAAACTCCCCATCAAAATTGTTAGGCGTTGTACTTTGGGCATTCGGACTGTAAGAACAGTCCTCAATCCCATATCAGGATAGTCTGTGATGTTGGGCATGACGAAAGTGGAGTTTTGCATTCTGATGAGTGGCATGACGGCGATTGGTCGAGCGATGGTATCCGGGAGGCGTGGATTTGGTTCTTCATCTGGGCGAAAAAGTTGTTTGATTTTTTTTTCTTGAGTGAGAGCTTAGAGGCTGCTCTCTAATTGATTGCTAGGTGAAGTGAAGATAGACTCCTATTGGCTGCCCTGGGGTCAAAATTGTTACATTTTTTTATTACAAGCTTTTATTTAACTTGCAACGTAATTTGTTCAGGTGGAATTTGGCAACTCAATTTTGAAGCTGATATCTTCAACCGATTGAGCTGAAATTTTGTATGCACTTTTAGTTTGGATGATAATGCATGCTTTGACCATTTATATTCCGATACTGCAATCAGATAAAAAGATTTTAATTAAAAACCTTAAAACGCATAATTGTTTTACCCCTGTAGACTGGTTATTACGCTGTGCTCCATGATTCAAATTAAAGAAAGATGAGGGGAATTTTTTTTTCTTGAGTTTTGGCTTTTTTAAAACAGCGATCTAATTTTTTCTATGAAACTCAGACAAAAAATAATTACATAATCAGAAAGATAATTTATTCCGCCACGATACGGTACAATTTTTTTTACAAAAAAATAACATTTGTATTTTTACGATTTTTTTAAAAAGTGGGTCAACATCGATATGTTTTTATGAAAATGATTTCTAAATTGTTCCGTATAAATTTCTTTTCCTGTTAATGAATCGTTATTTTATACTAAAAAAGTTCATGCCTTTTTCTTTTAGAATCAGTCATTTAAAAAATAAAATGTCGAAAACTTTTTTTTACGATTTTTCGAAAAATACTCACAATTTTAGTTAAATGTTTAATAACTTCGTCATTTATAAAGATAATCACACGAAACTTTTTTGCGTCTGTAGAGAAATAATATTATCCGTAATATGTATGAAAGTTGAAAATATTGCTTAAAAATTACGGATTTAAAAAAAATTGTTTCGGTTTTTCGTCTAATACACTTTTTTGCGAGAGTTCATCAATGCAGTAATTTGTTACATTTTTTGTTTAAAAATTACCGCTGTTTACAATAGATGTGGGCAGTTTGAAAGCATTAAATTAAAATCTAAGTCCTAAAAAATAAATAAAATCTTTGATAAAAAGGCGATTTTACAAAAAAAAAAAGAAAGAAAAAGAAAAAAAAAATACGTCAAGGGTTTGGCAAAATTAACTGGCAAACGACCTTGAAACAAAGCTGCGTTGAATGAGATGAACAGACTGAGAAACCTATCCAGCGATAACTAAAAAGTAAAAAATAAATTAAAATTAAAAAAAACTTCTTTTATAAAACAAGCTTTCATTTAAATGCTCTTAAGAATGAAATAAACTTTTCCTTTAAAACTTTTTTTACTATCAACTTATAACGTCATTACACAATTTATATGATATAACAGCTTGTCGCGAGATTTACCTGTGTAGAGATAAACAAGTAAATTAAATAATTTGATCTGATTGGTTTTAATTTTTAAAGTTTTCAAATTAAGTAAATACGAGTACGTAAGGTATCCGACTACGTTTGGAACCATGATTTTAAAAAAGCTCATAAATGGATAATTTTCATGATATTTAGTGTCACTTAGATTAGAATACATGTATATTTGTTTTAAGGACATTCTGACAAAAAAAAATATTTAAATGCAATATTTTGGCAAAAAATTGACTTACAATAACCTTTTTTCAAAAAATTCTCTCTTTTTATAAAAAATGCTCCTAAAATAATAATATTTTGTGTGTGTGTGTGTGTGTGTATGTCTGTGTGCTTCTATAAAGTAAAGACTTCTCCCGAGAGTCTAAACTAGGATTTTTGAAAAATTCACATTATTTTCAGAGTTTCTACCATCTGAAATAATTATCGACGCTTTTATCTTAAAATTTCTTCCCTCTGTTGTCGTAAAATATGGATAAATCCCCTTCTAACTTATATATTTCAAAAATTCTATTTGAGCCTCTGTACAGAGGTCTGAGCTATATACAGGCAAAATATTATTATAATCGAAGCATTTTTCAAAAGAGGAGAATATTTTGATAATTGGTCATTCTATGTTCATTTTGTGTCAATATATTTTGTACATAAATAATTTTTTATTGTATTTTATATACATTTTTTAATCTAAGTGACACTTAATATCATAAATATTATCCATTTTTATGCCTTTGGAAAATCACGGTTCCGAAAGTATATATAGTCGCGCGCGCGCGCGCGGATTCCTTAAATCTCGCAACAAGCTTTTATATCATATAAATTGTGTAATGACGTTATAAGTTGATAGTAAAAAAATTTTAAGGGAGAAGTTTATTTTATTCTTTTGGCGCGTTTAAATAAAAGCTTGTTTTTAATTTTTTTACTTCTATTAATGTTTTGCATTATTTGTAAACTGTGAAGACATACCTCTCTCTTATGCAGCATGATGGAATGATGAAGTATTTAAATATTTTATTCTCCCTGCATTGATTCAAAAAAGAACTTTATCAAGTCAGGAATCATTATTATTAGTAATTATTTGAAAATTTCGAATTAACTGGGGCGCAATAATTCATTAATAATATTTTTTTCTGTTGAAAAAAAAACTGTTTAATTTCTAACTGGGGATATTTTTTTTGTGTGTGTAATTGCTGAAAGAATTTCCAAAAGTTATGGGTGGCCGCGGTAGCCGAGTGGTATAGGTATCGGACCGTGGTTTGCCTTGTCACGAGTTCGAGCCCAGTGCCACTAAAGACCCGCCGTGTAGGGCAGCGATGCACGTTAAATCTGTCGAGAGCTGAAACGTCCTCCCGTTGGTGTGGTGTGGTAGTTAGGAGAGGGGGTGCCAGCTCAGGTGTCGTCCACGTCACTTGACCATGGTTCAAAATTACGTGGTCCGTCGCCAAAAGCCCTCGTGTAGCTGAACAGTGCGACGTTAATAATCAATCAATCAATCAATCCAAAAGTTATGGGCAAAAAAATGTGTATTTTGTTTGCACCGTGATGTAACAAAATAACCCCGATTTAAGTAGCAAAATATTCGGTCCCAATGACATCGGGGTACAACTGTATACGGAATCAAAGTCAGATTTTAGTTTATTTTGTAATTAGTTGAAGTTTTATTTTAATCATTCTTGTTGAATATACTTCGCTGATTATTTCGATGTAACTAACTGCAGATTTTTATTAATATTGTAAGAATAAAATGGTCGGGGCGCATTAAATAAATCGAGTTTCAAATCATCAAACAAATTCCAAGTTTCTCAAGTGACGTGGTGTGGTTTCTTAGTGCCAGCTCAGGTGTCGCTCTCGTCATTTGACTATGCTTCAAAGTTACGACAACCGTCGCCAAAAGCCCTCGTGTTGCTTTGAAATTCGATGGTTGGTTAACAAAACTTGAGAAAAGAAACACAAATAAATAAATATAAATATGCATTAATTAGTCGAATTTAAAACTTATTTTTTCCATATACAGTAAAACATGTTTTCGTGCGGTAGATAAGGACCAAATAAAAAGAAACCACACAAAAAATATTCAAAAATTTCTTAAATACTTACATATAACAACAATTTTGTAGACATACTACTGATTTTTTTTATGCGGTGGAGAGGGACTGTGTGCATAAAAAAATTCACACTTAGAAAATCCATTAATTATTTACAAATTTTATGAGAAAGTGCTTCCAAACAAAATAGATAATTGAATTACACATGGAAACATTTTAATAACATTTAGTTTCTCATTGTAAGAATTCAAAAGAGTTTTCAAAATACTCATACATAATTCACAATAATCTCTTCGTAATCCAAAACGCGCATCTTTCTGTGATGAATTAGTTCAAAAATCGCTTTCGTCATTTGAAGATACCATCTCAATAGATTTATTTTTTGGCACCTTAAAGTAAGTGATAAATTTTTGTGACGACCATGGAAGGTCGGTGGTTGGTCAGTTGTTTGTAAACGTCTCAATTACCAGATATACATGATCGAAGCTCTTTTTGGAATTTCCAACACCTTAAGGAATTGATATCTTTGTTAAGAAAATGCTTTTCCGATTTGTTAGAAAACTGGATCCCAGCATATATTTTATCTGCCCTAAAAGAATCTGGTTCTTCTCCGTCTTCATAATTTATCAAATTATTGATAATGTCACTGTCATTGAGACAATTTCGTCTTCAATAAAGCGCGTATTGCTAGCGCATTGAGAGAAAGCAATTGAATGTGCATTGTCGGAAGATTGATTGCAACAAATAAACACAGCTTCTTGAAGTGTATCTGGTTTTACTGTATAACGGATGTCACGGATTGATAAAAATGTGTCACTCACAGTTTAAGGTTGTCAATAAACTAGTGATAGCAGTAGTCTAAAAAGAGAGAGAGTGATTTATTTTCCATTGAATATAATATAAAGATTATGAAAAGTAAGTTATAACTTCGGTAGAAATAAGCTTTCGTATTAATTCTTTCTTTTTTTTTTCTCGAAACATAATTTTATTTCCTCCGATATGAATTCACTGTTAATCGAACTTAAGTGAAAAGAAACTAATATTCGCTTAAACAATTCACAATTTTATAAAAATTCGGTAATAATATCTTCAAATAGCATAAATGTATGAATACTTTATTCGCTTCAGAAATATTTAATCGAAAGAGAAACGAGATACATTTTAAAATTTCCTTCTTTTATTCGATATTAAAAATATATTATTAAACACATTCTTATTTTTTCCCATTCAGTGTTTACAAAATCATAAAGTATTAAATTAAATTTAAATGCATCGCGGTATCGACATTGTTCTTACGCTGTATTAAACTATCAGTTATCTTTTAAATTGGCCAATATAGTTTCAAATTTAAATGGTGAGTTGTTTGCTGAGTAAACAAGTAATATAAAAAAAAAATTAAGCCAATTCTTATTTAGATCAACAAAGGAAATTTTATTTTAGCTACTTTTTATTAAATAGTTACAATTAATAAATATATGTATATACACATGACAGAATCACAACATTAAGTGGTAATTAATTTTTATTAATTATCATTGAAGTATCGTATTGTCATCCAAAACAATCGTGTCTATAAAATTTCAGTTCAACTGAATGCTTTAAAACGTGAGAAAAAAAATCCTTTAAAGTTTTGACTCAAGTCGCTAAAACTTAAACCAACGTGGCTGTATCTGTAATTCTTTAAATAATTAGTTTCAGTCAATTTATGTTAATTAATTATAATTAAATTACCGTATTTTCCCCCAAACAATAGTGTATAGAAAATTTCAACTCAAATGAGCGCTTTAAAATGTGAGGAAAAAAAAACACATTTTCAAGTTTTGACACAAGTCGCGAAAATGGTTGCTAAGTCGCCAAAAATGATGCCAACGTGGTTGTATTTGTAATTCTTTGAATAATTAGTTTTAATCAATTAATTTTTATTGATTATAATTAAATAACTGTATTGTCATCCAAAAAAATCACGTATATAAAATTTCTGCTCAATTTAGCGCTTTAAAATGTATTAAATTAAAGATTGAAAATTCCACCAAGGTAAATAAATATATAGAGAGTGTGAGCTAATAGTAGGAATTGAAAAATAGGACCAATAAATAAAAAAATAATTATTCAATATATATCTGGGTTTAAAATTCCTGATTTGAATTAGAGAGTAAGTGATCATTAATGTCGCACTCTCAAGCAACGCTGAGCTATTGGCGACGAACTTCATAATTTTGAACCGTGGACAAGCAACTCCTGAGCCAGTACCCCGCACTCTTAACTATCATGCCAAATCAAAGTGAAGACATTGAGCCATAACAAATTTAATGTGTTTCAGACCATCTACAAGGCGTTAATTTAGTAACATCAGGACTTCAATCCACGACTCGACAATCACGGCCGCAAGTTCATGACCATCTCTACTACACTACCGAGGCCACGATTTTTCTTCGTTTAAGATTCACAAAAATAGTAATTAATCTTCACACATATTTTTACTTCAGTATTATATTGAACATTACTTCGCAAGATAATTATTTTTAAAATATTAGCTTGAAAATCAGAGGAATGCGAACCTTCATGGATCAACGTGCCATTTTTTCTACAGAAATGCTTAATGAGTTATAGACGTGCCGTCAAGTAATTTTGAATTACGATTATTGGGAAAATAGTAATACTAAATACTATATAAAAATACACAAAACTCTTTATTTACTGCAAAAATATATATATAAATTTTGTATTTTATAGTAGTAAATGTTTTAGTTAAACGTGTAATTCAAATTATATATAAAGTAACAGTGTGATTTCTGCTGTTGCAGATCAGATGACAAATAAATTATATTTGGATTGGGTAAGATGTTACTTTTAGCAGAATGCATACTGAATTGGAGTCATCTACCAAATGGTTTCTAAGGGAATGTTATTCATCTCTAAAAATAATGACTCGTAGGCATAGGTCGATGAAAATATGGTTAAAATAGCATGAGTCTGCTTCTTCAAACAGTTAAACGTATCTGGAATCGAATTTAATGTTTCCAAAATTTCGTTACTGGCATTTTTACTTACATTGCTTGTTAATCTTTCCGTTTCAATCAATTCTATAACTTTTTCCTTGTTTCAATAAATTTTTGAATCCATATTGAACTAGACTAGAAATCAATAAGTTGCACACTGCAATTTTTTCAAACCCCTCAGGAGGCTCACCTTCTTTATGTGGGTACGGGTGTCACAATTCCGAGGAACCCTAGTGATCTTTTCCTTTTCCCAAGGGGTTTAGTATCTTTGGTGAACACGGGTGTCACGACCCCGGGGTACCCCAGTGATCCTTCTCTATTTTCAACCCTCCATCTTGTCATCCAATTTCTTTTTTCTTTTCCCGTCCAGACCACAGACCTATGAATGTTTAGCGCAGTATAGCCAAAACTGGCTCTTGCTCCATAAAACATCAAACTCAACTCAAATTCTTCTATTTCCAACCAATCGGGGCAAGTTCAGTTTATCAAATAGTGTTACATCAAGGTACATAATAAACGCGCGCGTGAGCGTTTCTGATAAATTCTCTCTTTGAATGAAGAATCTCACTGAAAATTACTTGATTGAAGAACCAATCGCGGGTGATCGTTTTGATCAGTGGCGTGCCCAAAATATTGTGCCACGTGCCATCAATGGCACGCGCGCCAATGGTTCGCCATCTCTGCCCCAGGGTGAGTGAGTGAGTGAATATTAATGATCGATGGCGCCCTATTCTGCTACACGAGGACTTTCGGCAACGGATCTCGTCATTTTGAACTATGGTCAAATGACGAGGACACAACACCTGAGCTTGCACTCTCTCCTCTTCTAACTTCCACACCTCTCCAACAGAATGTCGTTTGAACTTTAACATATATAATGGGCATCAGCCTCTTCTGCACAGCGGGTCTTAAGTGGTACAAGGCTCGAACTCATGACACGCCAGCTACGAGTCCGTTACCTTGACACTAGGCTACCGCAGCCGCGGAATTCCCTAAGGATGGGGGTTCCCATGAAGTTTGGCTCCTTATTCCTAACAATTATGATAAGATGGTTTTTAAGAGGAGATATTAAAAATTTACAAAAATGTTGAGTAAAAATCACAGAGGTCTCTGAGCAAACATTTATATTAATCCTCAATGATACGACCCCTAACACTTTTTACTAACTAAATATACATATTTTTGTTAAATATATATATATATATATATAATATATATATATATAAATAAATACTTATTTTAAATATATATCTTAAGAATTAAAACCATTATTGTGCGCGCAGTTTTATTTATATTTTTTTATTGGTTGTTATGTTATATGTTTCACTCAAAGCATTAAAAAAGAATTTCAGAACTTACTTTATTTAGCGGGATTTTCGATTATTGAATAATATATTAATAGTAATCATCCCTTTTTTCAATTGCTTAAATTAGGGTTTTTTAACTTTTCACGCTCGAAGTCCAAATTAATATGTTTACAATGAACTACATCAACAAAATCACAGTGATCCGCGGGTTACAGGACTGTCAAAAAAATATTGTAGTTAATAAATTTATATAAAAAAGGGAGATTTGTTTTACAACACTTAACACTACAACTGATTCTAAAAGAAGAGATGATGTTTACAGATTTGTATATATATATATATATATATATCAATTTCAAAAAAAGTTAAATGGAATTCGAATTAAAATACTTGATGTGTTAAAAATAAAAGTCCACCTTTTCTTCTAAGAACTTCCGAGATTTTATGCATAGTCAGATTTTTTGTAGTTAAAATTACTTAAAATGCAATGAAGTTTCCGAAAAATTCATTATTTTCAGAATATTTTATCTCAAGTGGATATCAATTACAGTCGAACCTCTACATAACGAACCTCTACATTGCGAATTTTTCTATATAGCGAACTTTTTCCTGGAACCTTGAACATTTCTCGATTTTCTTCGTAAAATAACCTCTCTATAGCGAAATGGATTTTCTATACAACGAACTCTTTTTCTTTTCTGATTCAATTTTTGTTCTCCCTTTTTTTGAAGTATTTCTGAAAAAAAAAATGTCAATTTATTCTCTCTTTAGCACACTTTATGGTGGTCATAAATCTTGAACTGGGATCCTAACTCACCGAAAGCAATAGAGTTCTGGACGTTTCATTCAAGAAGTGCAACCTTTAACCCCCATTGCCCAGTTCACTAGAAACATCTTCGATATCCTCTTTCACCCTCAGTGGAGTTGTCCTGTGTCCCCGTGTTCTAATTTTAAAATAATGTATGTTTAATACTACTTGTATGCTTTAAATTATAAAATGTCCTTATAAAAAATTCATTAATTTTAGTATAAAATTATTTTCTTGATTTTGAAAATACAGTGAATTCTTCGACATTCTTTTTACTTGTTTTCCTTGCAGTTTTCCTTTCTTTCTTTCTTTTTTGATGGGTAAGATATATAAAATAAGCATATATTAATCTAAAAAAAAAGGTGTGAGTAATTACTTTTTTTAATATATAGAGTTTATGAATTTTAAATTTATTTTATGTGGTTATAAAGTATATTAAAATATGAACCTCCATACGACGAATTTTCCATGTACCGAACTTTTTTCCGAGATTTAACGACTTCGTTACATAGAGGTTCGACTGTATATCAGTAAAATGTTTTAAATATAAAAAATAACAGAAAAATGGCTGGCTTAATGATAAAAAGCAGAAAAGTCAATTTTTTTTAACCTTCAAATTCAAATGAGGGGACACTCAAAGCCCCCTAGCTTAAACCAATCTCTTATTTGATTTTCATCATAGTCAACTTTACCATCTATGCTTCTCCAACTTCCCAAATAGAGTTCTTGAAAACATAATTAAATTCCACAGCGGTTAAATATAAATTGAGGCTGCACAATCGAATCGGCGCCACTTTGATTAAAGAAATAAGCACCGTTTAAGGCGAAGAAAAGAAAGTGTAGTCTAACAGAAATAAAACCTTTCCATACCCGCCAACTATTTCTATTAGCTGTTCTGCATGGCGCCAAGTGGTTTGCCAAATGATGCAAAGTATCGTCTGACCAACGGGTTGCCCGGGTAACCGGACGATCGTCTCCACCGATATTGCTGGAGATGATGCCTCCCAAAGTGTCAGGGGGCTATCCTGCCGACGGAATATTATCCTTCCAATGAAGGACAACGCAGGAGATAAATGAAGAGATCGAGTTGATGAGGAACAACTGTGGGGTTTAGGAAATGACCCGGATTGGGGTATTTGAGACAAATCCAGTGAAATGCAGACAGTCGTTTACGTTGAAATATTCTGAGGGCGAAGGAAATTGAATTCGTAAAGCTAAAATCTTTTATCATTTGCCTGATGTACATATATATATTTGGATGATGTGGGAACAAAGTATAATTCAAATATATATATATTTATACTTATAATTCAAATATATTTACATATATCTTCATTATAATTATACTATTTAATGTTTATGTGGATATTAATACATTCATATAAATTTAAATTTTGTTTTGAGACATAAATCACGCGCGCGCTAAAAGTCCTCTCAAAACTATCAAATTTCTTGTACATAAAAATTCTAAAAATGTATACATATATACAATAAACACATATAGAAGTGAGGGAGTCTTTATATGAATGTCATGTTACATAGCAACACGTGGGCTGTTGGCAACGGACCTATTAATTTTGAATCTCGTTCAAGTGACGAGGACAACATTTGAGCTGGCACCCCGTCTCCAAACTACCACACTACTCCAATTTGAGCCTTTAAGATTTGAAGTGCACGGTAAATCTTCATAGGCATCAAGGCTGGAACTCATTACATACCGGCCATGAATTCGTGACCATACCAAACCATAATTCTACACGGTTACTGTATATGTATGTTACCGATAAAGTATATAATTCAGTTATATTTCATAGAATAACTAGAGGTAAACTAGACAAGTCAGTTAAAGTTTGTAATAGATGAAATATTTCATACTTTACCTAGTTATTCTATGAAATAATTAAAAAGGAAAACAAACAATTTCAAAGATATTTTATACATTAATTTGTCATAAATAGCTAAAATCTATAGAAAAATACATTTTATCCCTTTTGCGGATGAATAATTGATAAATAATTAGGGAATGCAGACGATGATATAATTTATTATATTGCTCATAGTTGCTATTAGTTAAACAGAAAAGGGGAAAAAAGAATATGTTGCAAAAATAGATTATATTTAAATATTATCAACAAAAATACATGCTGGGAAAAAAATCGTTGCTTCATAAAAACATTGTGTAAACTTTTTAAAATAAAAATGTAAGAGAATATTAATTTAAATTTTATGTGAAGTACCTTTGTTTTATTTTTCATTATTTATTAGAGCAAGGATGATGCGATGACACTTTGGATAGAACTGCTTATTATTTTTGAAAAAAAGCACACTGTTTAGTATTACGGTTCTTTTTTTACACAAACACTTTTTAAATCCTTGTCCAGTACCGCAACTTTGAGTTATTGCAACAGATCGAAGCGTTATGTCAATATTTAGAACTTCTTCAATGGAAATTAATTCTCGCTGACATATAGTGAATTGATATCTAGAGTACAATTGTTTTATTCTACCTAATCGAAAAAATTCTTCCCCAAGCAGCGAGAACCGGTTAAAAAACTTTCGAGTGTCATATTTCACTTTAACGATCAAGTAATCCTTATTCTATAGAATACCCAGTTAAATCGTAGAATTCAATAATTTTATATATTTTAACTGACAGAGATTTAGTTATTTCATAAAATACCTAGTTATTCTTTGAAATAATGGATTTCACGCTTTAACGGTAACATATAAATAAATTATGTGTATGTAAAAATATTTTGTTTCCTACATTAATTATAAAGATTAACTGCGTTTTTAATCATGGCAAAATTTTTCATGGTAATTTAGTAAGAAATACGAGAAAAATGTATATATATATATAAGCGACTGCGTATATTATAAGTAAATATTTTCTAACTTTAAAGATAATAAGACATACACAAACCCCCATAAGAATATAAAGCTATGTGGTTTAACTATTCAATGATAAAAATTTCCATTACTTTTTACTAGCACAGCAGAAACAATCTTTTTTTAAGATAGCCTTTTTAGAATATTACGTTAAGAATGTTTGCTGTACATTAATATATTTCTGTTATAAGAAGGTACAATTTTATATTCATATACTTATATTAATTCTGTTATATTCTAAACGGAGAACGTTCAGTATATAATATACTGAAGATCCAATTCTACCAACTTTTTTTATGAGTGAGTGGGAAATTTCTAGGTTACATATATTTAAATACTTCAGTTCATGAAATTTTGCTTTTCATGAATTTGATTTATTCTCCACCACACATAACTTTATTAAAAACCAAGTTCGACGCAACTATAACAAGTTTAAAAAATACTATTTAAAAACTTTTATATAAATTTTAGTGTTTTTATTAATTGAATACAATTTTACTTTTCAATCTAGGCGTTGTTACAAATTAACCACACCAATAAATATTTTTTTATACTACTCTAAAAATTCTTTAAAATACATATCGAAATTTTTCTTTCTTTATAAGTAATATAATGTTATAAAAATAACTCATTTTTCTATATAACTTAATCCTAAAATTTTTTATTTTAATGAAATATTTCTCTCATATACTATCTCTCTAACTCAAAAGACAGCCGTTAAATTAATTATTTTAACGTATTATATTGGTAGATTTACATTAAAGTTTACTTATATGTTAACTGCTATTATATATATATATATATATATATATGAAACCTTCCAAAAACTCTATATTTGTTTCTTTTAAAATTTAAGTTAACCCTTTATCTACCGACGGTACTTATAAGTGCCACTCAATTTAAAATTACATAGAACAACCATTTTTACGAATATTCTGACGATACTTTGCAGGAATATTCTTTGAAATCCTCTCTTCCAAGACATATAGCAGCATAGGTTATATGATGAGTATTTAATTGGGTAAAGGCGAATACTTTTATAGTAGAAGTCGTGTTTTCAGCTGACATTTTGATCGGATTGTGAAGATTTTCATTTTTGTTCCAAAAATATAGCTCATGTCAAAAGGTAAGTGTCTCATTTCTTTCTCTGTATGTTAATGAAGACCTTAGAAAACAATTTGACTATTCACTTTAAGAGAACAGTGTACATAATTAATTTTACAGTTGAATAGTTTTATGGTGCTTATAAATACCGACAGCAACACTGGGTGTTGGAGCAAGAACTTTTACGTCCTTGTAGCTTATTGTTGTGTTGAAGCGTAGTGCAATGGAGTTATTCTTTTTTTAGCCTTTATTTTGTTTAGTTTTTTTATTTTGCTTAGTTTTTTTATTTTGCTTAGTTTTTTTATTTTGCTTAGTTTTTATTGTTTTACTTTAACATTTTCAAAAAATTTTGAAATTTGAATCAGAGTTTTTTGTTGTTGTTGTTGCACAATTAAATGAAATATCTACTCTTATTTCAAAAATTAACAACCTTTTATCTTCTTTCTGTGTAACAGAGATTTAAAAATATTTGGAGATTTTCAAGGTGATATTATTATTATTATTTCCTTTTCTTAGAAAGTCTGAAAAAAAGAAGCTCAGTGTTTAAGAGGCTTTGGATTTATTACAGAACCTGCAACCTGAAATGAGTGATGTACTAACAGATAATTTTTCAGATGAAAAGTCCCAGCAAATAACCTGTTAGAATTTTCGTTGGATTCTTAACATGGCAATCAAGAGGCTGAATAAGACTCAAGGTGTACTAGTTAATCTTCAGAAAATACAGCATTTCCTACCCCAGGATGAAGTACTTTAAAATACATTCAATTGAAACCTCACTCAAAATGTACAACGAGTAATGAATTTTTGTGTATTAATGAAAAGAAAAACTGTTCCTTTAAATATCATCAAATTAATTTTAAGTGTAAAACCTGCTTTTATTTGTAAAAAAAAGTAAATATATTTTAAAAATTTTATAAATAAATATTTTGTGCTGTAAAATATTATTGTTCTCTGGTTATATTTAGCATTTTTAAGAGTTAAAACTGCGTTAAAAAAGTCATTCGGTCTTTTCGTATAATGAGAATATTTGAGACCTTTGTGGGCTGATGGTACTTTAAAGTACCAATTTATAATCAATTAGCTCTAACCAATTAGATTTCCCAACGTTGAGTATTTTATTTAAGTATATCTCTTAATTTTTGATTTAGTGATTAAAAAAATATTGCATGAAAAATTTTACAGTAAATCATGAAGCGGTATATAAAAGGTTAAGATGCAACACGAGCTTATAGATACCCAGTATTTATAAATCAAAAACTAAAGTTATCCCTCTGTTCTAAAATGTATCAATAAATTATCTTTTTCAAAAAGTATTTTTTATTGCTTGTGTAGCGATATCATCTATTTAAGCCAGTAGCAGCCTGAAGTGATCATTTTGGTCTAGTGGTGTGTTGCGTGCTTGCGGAAACGAGGGTCGCTCATTCTGTCCTCCGGATAAGCGCACCATTTCAGAAAAAAAAAGGTTGCGTATTCATATCACATTCCGGGTCGCCAATAAAGTGGCGCTTATTCGAAGGACAGAACGAGTAACCCTCGTTTCCACAAGCACGTAACATACCACTAGACCAAAATGATCACTTCAGTCCGGAAGCTGTTACTGGCTTATATAAATGATACCGTTATACAAGAACTGAACAAAGGCAATAAAGTCGTCACTTGCAGTCCAATTAACAACAACAACTCACACACTCGTCATAACAGCTATATCATTCTTTCGCCAAACCACTGACTCACTGGTGGGGGAGTGTGTAGCGGTATCACATCTATATAAGCCTTCGGATTAAAGTGATCATTTTGGTCTAGTGGTATGTTACGTGCTTGCGGAACCGAAGGTCATGGGTTCTGTCCTTCGAAAAAGCACCACTTCACTTGTAAGTAAACTGTCGCGAAAAAAAAAATCCTTGCCTCGCGACTAACATGACTTTTTAAAAAAAATTAATGTAGGGGAGACGGGGCAAGATGAAGGGTAGGGCAAGATGACGAATGTCATAATTTTTCCGTTTTCTGCTAAGTAGCAAGATCTACTGAACACTAGCTCTCTTATTGGCCGTTCGTCAAAAATAGTATAGAGAAGCCTAAATCTACATTTTCGTGTTAGTTGTGAAGCTTTGATTATTTACCGCTGCCCAGATATAACTTTTATGCATGTGTAAATAAGCTTTGCTACAGATACAGACAAGATGTATCATTTATCTTTCCTATTTGTGAGTAACCTAGTTTAAATACTACATATTACCACGAATAAATACCAATTAATCGACTTCCTTCAAGGAAATGGAAAATAATATTTTTAAATAGGCAGTCTGGGGTAAGATGACGGGGGCAAGATGACGAGCTCGTCATCTTGCCCTGTGTTTCGGAATTAATTAAACTAACTATGCTGTATATTCTAGTAAATACTGTAACACTTGTTTGTCTGTGTTTTTGCGCTTCTATCTCTTCTGGGGCTAACAGGTGCATCGGATTGGGGAATGTATCGTTCGAAAGGGGGCGACCAGAAGAAGACATTTTTGCCATCCGCTAACAACTTTATGGTAATATATCCAGGACAAACTATCATAGACAAAAATATTGGTGAGCGTTTGAGCACCGCTTACTTTAGAGCAGTCAGCTACAGTTGAAAATGCCATTAAAGGGTTTAAAAATTGTGAGATTGAGACTCATAATCCTCTTGTGCTTAGCGAAAGTGATTTTACTGATTCAAAAGCTTCTGACCATGATGTTGTTGGCGATGAAATTGAGAATAATAGTGCTAATCCTCAAACCCTGGTAGTAAAAAAACCAACATATAAATCCTCCACAAAAACCAGAACATATGGCAAATGCTGATTACGATGCTCTAAAGAAGCCTCTTATTGTTTTTTTTTATATTTCAAACCATTGCCTAAAGCAACACAATGTGAGGGGAAAAAAAAGAAAAGGAAAAAAAGTGAACTCAAGCATTGTTACAAGCACACCCATCAAAGAAATGTTAGAACAAAGGGAAAAGCTGAAGGAAGAACAGGAAACTTAAAGAAAACAGAGAAGAGAAGCCCGTAATTCTAAAAAGGGAGTAAAAAAACTCAAACTAAGTTCCTGTATGCCTAAGTCTATAAAATCCAAGCCAAACAGTCCAGTTGCCTCAATTTCAAAGGATGGTGTTATAAGATGTCCTACTTGTGAAGAGGAATATTACTGTGACCCTCCAACAGAAGAATGGTTCCAGTGTTGTAAATGCCAAGAGTGGTGGCATGAGGAAAGTTCCAATTATGTAAATGGCATTTTTATTTGTGACTATTGCAGCTGCACAACTAAACACTGCAACATAACGTTACAATGTATTATGCTTAGTTTGATACTTTGTAAGATGTAAAAACCCAGTTATATCATTTGTTAAACCATGTAACATATTCAAAAGATAAAATCTGTTCAACCTTTCTCAGTGTCGTCATCTTGCCCCAGTACTGGGGCAAGATGACAATTTGTTAAGGTTCTGAAAAAATAAAATTCTTTGTTTGTTTTATTTGAAAAATTAAATGGTACTGTATTTAATACTACAAAGGACTACTCTAACACTTCATGTAAAAATAATTTTTTTTATCCGTAAAAATAAATTAATAAACAACAAAGTCTGTTAATATCGTCATCTTGCCCCGGTCTCCCCTATATAATTATTGCTTCGTTATATCTGTGTGGCAACAAACTTTGATTCACGTACAAAATTATGTAAACTCGAGAGGTGTGATTTCGCTATTTATCAATACAATTACTTATTCTACTCAGTTGGCTTGCTATAAATTTACATGGGGTTTTTTTCCTTCTTTGATTTTATTACAATAACCATCTGGACTCTCAAAATCACTTTCAGTCTGTGTGAAAATAAGGTAGGTTTGTTCATTTTAATTATTTGAAATTAAGCTCAAAAATTTAAACTGACACAAACATTATTTTCGTCAACTCCCACAGTAATTAAGCTCTTAAAATAAATCAGCGAAAGACGAATCCGTGGCCAGTGTAGAAGCTCTATCTGACGCGTCTAAGAGTTTAAAATATTAGCACAGATGTTCTCAAAATATTAAAAAAAATTGAAGGCCTGTTTATTTTTTCTTTTTATTGACATTTGAAAATTTGTATAGAAACTGAAATAGTTTTTGTATAAGCAAAATAACTTTGTCTCAATTTATATAAAAAATAATTTAAACGCATTTTTTTAAGTACAAAAAGCTTTAATAAATATGCATAAAATTATTAAAATATGCTTATTTGCTATTATATTAAAACTTTAAAAAAATGAAAAGTAATGAATTCAGACAGTCACTGCTTCTTCGCGTTAGTATTAAAATACCTCATTATACAATTTTTTTTCAATTCCTACAATTCCTCTCACGTTTTAAAGCATTCAGTTGAACTGAAATTTTCTATACACGACTGTTTTGGATGACAATACGATACTTTAATGATAATTAATAAAAATTAATGACCACTTAATGTTGTGATTCTGTCATATGTATATATATTTATATTAATTGTAACTATTTAATAAAAAATAGCTAAAATAAAATCTTTCTTTGTTGATCTAAGAAGGAATCGAGACTTAATTTTTTTTTATTACTTGTTCCTTTATTGCGGTTCACAATAAATTACGAGTACATTCAACCACCAAAAATTACATTAGATTCCTTCGTGTCCATTTCTGGTTAAATAATTCTCAAATTCTGCATCAAATTAACAACTCTAGGCTAAATACTATACTTTACAATCTTCCACAATATTGCAATACATCTTCATTTTACAATCATAATAATATTCAGTGATGTTAACTTTAATTACTAATTAAAATAACAGCTCTCACACACAGTTGCGATTACACTTTTTGGCATTTAATTTAAAGCTAAATTTCGCCAAATTTCTTTACAGCAAACTTCCATAATATTCCCAAAGCTTGGTAAAACAACACACCTTATACCAAGCGACAAAGCTCGTGGTAGCGTTATAAATGTACACAACAATCTAAATTTAAGCCTGAAGCCATTCACTAAGCAAGAAGCATAGAATTTAGGGACATCTTGGGAGACTGAATGTATGACAGCGACTCTGGAGACACGTCAGCGTGTTGGCGAGATGTCGGTTGCTATGGCGACGAGGGAGAGGAACAAATGCGTGCGGTTTGCAGAGGGAAAGAAATAAGGGGGTAAGTGAGTTGAAGGTAAGTAATGGGGTGATAACAGTAAGTGATTCTTTTCTTATTTCCAAGGGGAGTGATAGTTGCAATGTCGATTTCAATTCAGATGAATCAGTTAAGAAACGAGCGGGGTCAAAATGAAGAAAAATGTCCCCGAGTAAAGCGGGATTGCGTCATATGGCGTGGCTAAGTGCTCCCAAGAATATAATTTCGAATACACTGTGTTGGTTTAGTGTTTAGGGTTGCTCATAAGGTTCCGTGGTGCAGTCCTATCCCAGAACTTTATTATGAAGCGGAGCACTTCTAAAACGAGCTGCAGATTTTCTTTTGATTTATGGTTTATGTTTATGTCATATGTGTAATTATATATTAAACTATAACATAATTGTAATTTTAGTTCGAAATATAATTAAAAAATAATGTTTGCAGACTACTTCTGAAACTAGGCTTGTAGCAAACATTCGAGCGCCAAAATTTTGCGGATTTAAACTGCTAAACGCGGTTTTACACGCAACGAAGGGAGGGGGTATCTTAATTTGCAGTGATTCTGTGCCGCGGCATTTTTGTGTGCCGCCAAAATTCTTGAAATGTGCCATCAAATATTTTTAAAATTATTAATTATCCTCTAAGAAAAAATAATAAAATCCAGAAATCCAACTTTTGCATTAAATGTATTCTTATAATTAACTTGTAATTAATTACTCAATGAATATTTTGTTGTCTTTGTCATACATTTGTTCTTTAAAACTGAAAATAATTATCATAAACTACTTAACATAGTGTGTAAGATTCGCCTGACTAAAAAAATCTACATAGGGGCGCTGCCATCGGTATAGAAACAAAATGGTCTTAACTAAATTTAATGTATAGTAGTTAGTTTTTAAATGTTGTGCTTGTTTTGTGTGTGTGAGGGGGTGTATATGGAACAATAAAATAATTAGCCATTAAAGATGGACTGCTTTTATTTGTGCCTGGTAACTAATGAAATCCTCAACGACGAGAATATTATTTAGTGTATTACAGATAAGTAAAATTATTTCAAGCTTGTTTTATTGTTAGTGCGCCGCAAAACTTTGAAATTGTTAAAAGTGCACCGCTACAACAACAAAAAGGTTGATAATCACTGATTTGTCAGCATTGATACATTACTGATAAGTTAAAAAAGTTTCCTAAAATTTAAACTACAATGCAACATTGTTAAACTATAATATTTTTAACATCGGAATAATTTGTATTCATATTATAGAAATGACGCATTTGGTAAACCGAAAAATTCAGCATTCTTTGTTGTAAAATAAACAAAACTGAAATATACAAACCTTTATTGGGATGCCTATTCTAAAAGTTGGTTGATCGGATTTCAGAGTTCCTGCTTCCAAAAGGAAACTAAACCTCCAATCATAAAAGTTGAGTCTCTACTTGGTCTTAGCTTTCTCACTTAGCCCGGTACTTCGTTAAACATACTTATACGTTTCTATTGTAAAAGTGTTATATCGAGGACGTCTAGCTGCTGAATATGAGTCCAATGGAAAGAAAAATTTATAAAAACGTATTTATTTTTAAAAAAATTTAAAAATTAAAAAAGGCCAAGTCATCCTTATTTTAGGTGAAAGTTTTAGACGAAAATATTCAAAGCGTATTGTGGTTTCGAAAAACTTGTTGGTCTCAATTTTTTGTCGTTGGGAGGAATCACTTCTGAAAAGTTTTTTTCTGTCAATCGTAAGACTCTGGGTAAAATTTACTGGTCATCATTTTTTCTCATTTACCACCCCATGCCTTTCAATAAGGCGATCTATAATATCAAGCCTGGAATTCAAATGAGAATAATTTTCCTCCCAGTTTCTGATATAAAACGAAAGCATTTCACAAGGATGTGTCTAAAAGATGGAAGAAAATATATTTATATTATATCTTGTCTCATTTTTTGCTACAGGGTAATTTGTGAGATGCTCATACATTCTATCTACACCACAGTAGAAGTCCGATAACAAACTTTCATTACTTCCAGAATCATTTACATAAATTTCAGACTCACTATCTGAGTCAATATCAGAATTATTTTCTGTTATGAACCTCTCATAATCAGTCATTTGTCTTCTCTTTTAAGTTCCAAATTTAAAAGAAATAGTGTTCGTAGCTTGCGGTACACCGATCTAGTAAAAAGAAAATTCCCGCCTTATCTAGTCTAAAAGAATGCTGTAGAATCTAACCTAGAGACCGGTTTAGAATTTTTTTGTAATCCTAACTTTACTCGACTATTAGAGACATCTGTTAGGAACATTGCGCACTAAACGAGCAGAAAATACGGGCAAATTATAGTATCAGAGTAAAAAAATGTGTTGCTCGAGCACCGCTCGAACAAATCAGTGCAGTGCCATTTCAAATGCCCGAGCTGTGGTCGGAAATACCTGGGAAGTGATTAAATCTGTCGAAGCTCAAAGTCCTTCCATGGGAGTAATGTGGTAGTTTGGAGAGGAGCTGCCAGTTCAAGTGCCGTCCTCATTAATTTACCATGGCTCTAAATTACGAGGTCATTTATCAATTGCCTTCGTATTGCTTTATAATGCAACGTTAACTCGGAAGAAGTCACGCTGAGCACAAAGTTACCCCAGGTTCATGAAATCTTTCATTCTGGGAAAATTGTTTGTTACCAATGTGTGATCCTGTCAGTATCTTCCTAAAAGACAGTCTTCGTGGGAACTAAAATGTATTTGTCATATACCTCCCTCTTTTTTGGAAGTGGCAAAAATTTTGTTTTTTTGCCCTTGCCATGTTTTTCGGTTTCGGGTAGCTGCTTACCTAATATTGAATTTTTGCAAATGTATCAACTTAAATGTCTTTTTTTATAGCTCTGGTACATTAAAAGAATTAAATTTCTAACTGGAACTTGAGAAGAACTAATTAAACTTGAGAAGCACATGTTAATGAATTAAATTAAAATAAAAAATAAACTAATTTAATACATAAAACAACTGTTACATAAAATAACTGAACAGCAAATAAATATTTTTAATGTGAGGGATGAATTTGATGCTTCAATAACAAATTTTCAATATTTAATATCAATTTAGTTAGATTTAACCCTAAGCCTCCTTTGTGTCTTTGTAAGTGTCCCATCCCCTCTCCCCCTTCTTTTTTGTCTTTGAGATTGGCAAACTCACTGAGACTCCCTCTCAGAAGAAAAAGCAATTAAAACTTTCTCGCGATATTCCATAATTTGTGACAAATAACAGGAATTTCATTTTAAAGCCAAAATTGCTGATATCCCTTTCTAAACTTTATTTTAAGATCGTTAGGGCCATATTTAAATATGACATTTTTTTTTCAATGTGACTATATGTATTCCTTGTCTACTGTGGTATTACTATTAAAAAACACAATCTTAAACCTAGTTTAAAAATCTCAGCAAAGGGCATTTAAATATTGAACGTAGGTTAAAATGTCCTGACATATTGTCTGTGACAAATAGAGAAAATTCGGGACATCCAATATTACACTTCTTTAATTTAATTCTGGAAATAAATACTAAAATGGTCATTGTCTTAATAAAAATTATGCTGTCACCAGGAACCCCAAATTAACCTCACTAAATTTAGTAAATAAATGAGTTAAATTGGTAAAATCGGTTTCCACTAGATCAAAATTTTTTAAAATTAGAGTCACGATCTAGTTTAATTAGAGCCATTACATAGACCCCCATTTACACCTCATGGCCTCCAAATTATTTTTTCACTGGCATGGACCCCTTGCAGGTCGTTAAACACCCCTGGGGGTCTACATAGACCACTTTGGGAATCACTGCTTTAGATATTTCGAGTGACTGAGTTCTCTACGAAACCACATTTGTCCCGAAATATTTTCTATGAACAGGTTACATTTTCCCCCTGTGAACGACTTAATGGTTTGATTGCTGAGTTATACGATTCATTATGGTTTATAAATGTAAATTAACAGAATATAAAAAAGAAACGGTGCATCTGAGGATGAAGTTGAAACTTTGGAAAAAGAAACTGATTAAGCAAGGGAAGAACCTGATGAAATAATTGATAGCAATCATGATAGCGAAAGTGAATTTGAGAAAAGAGATAAACATGATAGATTTGAGTCGAAAAGAAGATTTTGCAAATGCTGCCAAAGAACTCTATCAAAAAAGATATAAAGCCACAAGTATTACTAAACACATAGCGCTGTGTCAAAAAGACATAAGCAAGAAAAAGTTCAACGTGCTATTTGTTGATCATCAAAGAACAATAAAACTACAATAACTTGAACAAAATATGACAGTTTTGCCTGCAAATATTATTCCTGTAATGTTTGTGAAAAGTGTCTGTGATTTGTACCCTTTATTAATGTCACGTGCATTTGAAACATTTTAGTTCAGTTTGATTAGATTTTTTCTCAAATTATCAAAAAAAAGTAGATAAGTATATTTTTTCTTAGTTAAATTATTCAGTACAATTACGATTTTTATCATACACAAAATATATAAAAAAGGATTGGGGTGACTGCATCACCCCACGTGACCATTAACGCTAGTATCGAGTGAGCGACTTCTTCCAGGTTAAATATAAGCTAAAATGTGATTAATTTTTTGATACAAACTATTGTTAATACATTGTTCTCGTATAAATCCTCAACCACGCTTTAAATTTGATTATAGAAATATAGTACAAACTCAAAATATCAATTAATCAGTTAATACAACTGCTGTTGACTATAATAAATGTTTCGATATTCATAATTCACTGTATGTACTGACAATCTTCGCGTATCTAGATTCACGATTTTCAGCTTCCGAAGAAATTTATTACAGTAAATCGTGACTAAAAGTTAATCGATGTGTGAAATTGCTTTTTAAAATTACATCAGTGTACACGACTAATCGTACTTCACGAACAAGGTCTTGCCGTTGGAAATTTATTGATATAATCGATTTTTCCACCTAGTGTCTTTTCGTCGAGGCAAATGTATTTCTCTGGAAAAGTAATTTAATTCATTCAATGAATTTTTGCTTAGTGATATAAAATGGTTTATTAACCCTTTCCAAATTTTATTTCTGGATTATGGATAAGAAAATGTCAATTTTTTCTATGACTATTTTCAAACATACATATCTTTTTAAACATAATAGTACCATTCGCATATAAAATTTCCTAAAAATTAATGTAACAAAAATCTACTTAAGTAAATGAGTAATTTACATGTAAAGTTGGCTTTCTGTAGGGCAGAAATCATTAGACTTTGGAGTCAATTCACATTAATTATAAAAATAAAGCTTAGAATACCTAGCTTTTATCTTGAATTGCAAATTTTATTTCTATCTTTTACATTTACCTAAATGGTTATGAAATGATTATTCAAAATTAGATTGTGTACGATAAATTCGAAAACACGATAGTACACGTAACCCAACATCGCTGGAATGGAATGATTGAATATTAACGTCGTACTGTTCAGCTACACGAGGGCTTTTGGCGGCGACGGACCGTAATTACCCCGAACCATGGTCAGAGTGATTTGGACGACACCTAAGCTGGCACCCCTCTCCTAACTACCACACCACACCAACGGGGAGGAAGTTTCAGCTCTCGACAGATTTAACGTGCATCGCTACCCTATACACGGCGGGTCTTTGAGTGAATTACTGGGCTCCGAATTCGTGACAAGGCCACGATCCGATACACCTGCTCCCTGCATTCGGCTATCGCGGCCAAACCCAACATTGCAATCTGGGTAGTAGTATCATGTTTATCTTCTTCCTTTCCATTGTCTTTGAGTAGCACATAATACACTGATTAGTTTTCTTCTCTGTTGGGGTATGTAGTCAATAAGACCGATTGCCGAATGTAAATTTTCACAGTGACCGAGCTACACTCGTGATGAGAGAGAGCCAGGTTGGTACATTTTATCTGCCCGAACTGAGCTCGGGTAAAACTGATAAGAGGTTAGTGCATTTTTCCTTTGTTTGATTTTTCAAATTGCCATGGTTGTTTAATTCTAACAATAGAGGATAGCAATAGCCCAGTGGTCATGGGTTCATGGTCTCAGAGGTTGATTGATTTTTATTTTAAAGAGAATAAGAATACTATTGGGGACGGAACTCATAATTTTGAACCATGCTTAAGTGAAAAAGACAGCAACTGAGCTGCCTACTAATCCCGTAGCTTCCATACTATGCCGATGGGAGGACTTCAAACCTCAAAAAATTTAACGTTCCTCAACCTCTCTACATGCTAAGTCTTCAGTGGCACGAGGGCTCAAACCCATAATGCGACGATATCAGTGACCAGCTGGTGACCATGGCAACTCAGCTATCACCGTCTATGGTCTGTGGGGATAAAGTTGAATTGTAGATTAGATTATTGTATCTTCTAAAGCATGTATATTCAAATTCATTTCCAAAATTAATGAAGGTGATTCATCCTTGAAAAAAAATAAACTTTTAACTGTTTGATTGATTATTTAAGTCACACTTTGTAGCTGGTCAGAGTTTTTTTGTTGACAGATCTCAAGATTCTAAATCAGTCAAGCGACAAAGGCTACAATGAAGTCAGCATTCCCATCCTCCAAGCTTCCAGAGTCCGCCCCAATGGAAGGAACTCGACACATTTAATGTGCATCGGTTTTTATGCATCAGGGGTTCTTAACCTTATTTCCCTTTGGACACATCTGACAAACAGGAAATTGCTGGGGGGTGCAGCTAAAAAATTATAAAAATTCTTTGAATATTTCTTTATTTTATTGCAATCATAAGCATCATAAATAGTACAGATTAGTACAGATATAGTTCATAGCGGACAGTCACAGGCACACAAAAATAGCTTCCCTGGTACATTAATATCCACGGGCACGAGATTAAGAACCCCTGTTATACATATAGACGCACTGGCAGCAAAACTCGAACACAAGCTTTGGGCAGAAACACTGAATTCTTTTTTGCCAAATTTACTTAGATATTTTGTGTATTTGTAGTTGTTAATAATGTTTAAAACTAGAATTATATAGATATTGAGAATGTGATATATAAAAACTACATCTTTCCTATAAAGGGGCGTCCACTAAATGATGATGAGGGAATTATTTCAGTGATAATATGGCTCCTCATTTATTTTTATTACTTATATATCAGTTAATATATTTATGTCATTTAATTATAATTTGCTTTGAAATTGCACCCAATTTCAAAACGAATAGGCTAATTTTTTATTAATGATAGAACTGACATGAAAAATTGAAAGAAGAATTCTGAAGAATTTTGACTTCTGGAACGAATTCTAGACAAATTTTAGAACGCTAGATGACAACGAGGTTGACCCATCATACTGCACCTGCACGAGGGCCACACCAGAGTATTCTGGGATTGTACCTAAAAGAGACAGGTCTGTAAGCTCCGCCAGCGAGCTTAGTGTAGAGATTTTGTATCCGCTGAAGGCAGATATGATGGATGCCATCCTGGTCCATTTTTGCTTTCTAAATAAATAAAAAATGGAAGATTTATTATTTTTACCTAAAATTTTATTAAAAAAGAATTTAATTTTATGCTGTGTGTGATTGTGGTTCAATAAACCACGAAAGCATCATTGGAGCTTCATCATTGACAAACCCGCGGCATTACACTTCTTATGGCAATGAAAAGCGTACTTACTTAAATTTTAAAAGCAATGTATTTCATTATAAATTACAATTTATAAAACCTTTGTTTTTAAATTGCTTTAATTTTTAATACGTTACAAAAGAGAAATTTGTGAGGCAAAACAAATTTTATTTTCTTTTAAATTTCAATAAAATTTTTAAATAGCTCTTAAATCTTTTAGATATTTCTATACTCCAGTATCTCCTCAAACAAAACAAGAAAACAAATAAAACCGCTATATATATATAAAACACATACATATGATATTGTCTGTATAAATCTTTTTCTCTCTTTATATACTCAACTTTGAAGCACTTTGCATTTTCTACGCAACAGTCTCAACTCCATCATCTCTTATCCCACAGTATCCATGCCACCTCCCCCCATTTACGTCACCACCTGACGTCACAATCACCAAAGGACAGGTGATATGTGTTTGATCTGCTGCCAAAAGTTAAAGGCGGAAGAAAACGAGTCTGTCACGGAAAGAAAGGATTGAGCCCCAAGTGGGCGAATCCAATCGAGATATAAAAGAGGTAAGGTGGGGCCTTGTCTCAAGATGCCAGAAAGGAACTTGCACAATGAAACTCAATAACCCATCGTAAATGATCTCTGCCTTCCCCTCCCCTGACCACTTTCCAACTGGACGACTCTTGTTTCCATAGTCACTCAGTTCACCCAACTTCTCGGATATCCATCAAGAACGTGAAAGATGGTTGGGAAAAGGGTCTTCTCCAATTCCCTGCGCGCCGCGAGTAAATGCACCTGTGTAAATAATTGGTATGACAGGACCATTACGGGTGGTAGGATAGAGGAGAGGTGCTGATAGCTCTACAAACAAGACTTCTTTTTTGCTTTTTTTTTTTTTTTGCCATCCACCCATACTGTCTTATTTCGCGGAAGTTTTCGCGAGCACTTTTCATGTTTTGTTCATCTTACACTTACCATTTCAACCATTTATTTTTCTTCCGTTTTTTCTTTCTCCTCTCTCTTTCTCTTTTTGGCATTGTAGTAACTATTCTTTGGAGAGGCCAGACCACCAAAAGGAGTTTGATTTAAGAAGTAAGAAAAGGGGTTTTATATATATATATAGTTTTGTGAAAGAGGAAATAAGTGGATAAATGCAAACATTGAGCGGTTTGTTTAGGAAGAGTAGCGAGTACTTTTGTTGTTTTTTTAAATTGTTATCCGTTAAGACTTAAAAAAATCAATTTTACTTCTTTATTTTGTGAAGTAATTTGAGATTAAATTTTTAAAATTAAATTAAATTATTTTCTTATGATGGGTTTTGTGAACAACTACATTATTTATGCCATTTTAAAAGAGGACCAGACCCCTTTAAATTAAACTAATAATTATAAGTTGCTTTATAGTTATATAGTTATAGTTTGAAATAAACTTTTAATTTTAAAAAATTGTAAATTAATTTTTCTCAATATTTAATATATATGCATATATATTTTCTCAATAGTTAATATATATATATAAAGAAGTCGCTAAAATCCGGAAAAAATTCGTTATATAGAGGTTTATCTTTTAATATACTTTATAAACCACATAAAACAAATTTTAAATTCATAAGCACTATATATTAAAAAAAGTAATTATTCACACCTTTTTGTAAATTAATATATACTTATTTTATATATTCTACCCATCAAAAAAGAAAAAGAAAGAAAAACTGTAGAAACAAGAAAAATGTCGAAGAATTCACTGTATTTTCAACATTAAGAAAATAATTTTACACTAAAATTAATGAACTTTAAGGACATTTTTAATTTAAAGCATACAAGTAATATTAAACATACATTACTTTATAATTAGAACACGAGGACACGGGACAACTCCACTGAGTGTGAAAGAGGATATCGAAAATGTTTCTAGTGAACTGGGCTATGGGGGTTAAAGGTTGCACTTCTTGGATGAAACGTCCAGAACTCTATTGCTTTCGGTGAGTTAGGATCTAATAAAACCAGTTTAAGATTTATGACCACCATAAAATGTGTTAAAGAGAGAATAGCTTGAGATATTTTCAGAAATATTTTTAAAAAAGGGAGAGCAAAAATTGAATCTCAAAAGAAAAAGTTCATTATATAGAAAATGCACCTCGCTATAAAGAAGTTTATTTAAGAAGAAAATCGTGAAATGTTCAAGGTTCCAGGAAAAAGTTCGCTATATAGAAAAATTCGCAATATAGAGGTTCGTTATATAGAGGTTCAACTGTATATATATATATGACATGATTTACATACATATCAGTGGCGCACACAAGGGGGTCCGGACCCTCCTTAAAGCCCTTGATTTTTTTCCGATTGATTATAATTCTAAGTATATAGTAAGTAAAATTTAATTAAGTATCTGTTATTAATGATTAATTTTATTAATTAATACTAATTATTTATTCAATTAATTTGTTTTTTCTGTTTTTTGTTCCCCCAAAGCGGACAAAATCAAAAGGAGCATGATACAAGAATGGTGAACTTTCGACACCGCTCCCCCTCCCCCTTGAAAAATTCCTGTGCGCGCTACTGATATATATATATATATATATATATATATATATGAGATTAATTATAAAGGAATTTTTTAAAAGTTGAATTCGGTTTTTAAATTAAAAAGTTAAATGCCGGTGAAAATCATAAATGTGGGAAATTTTTATACACTTTCTTTTGTATAAATATATTTTCTTATAAATTAAACTATTGAGAAAAATATTTTTTCATATTATCAATACTTTATATATAATAATGTAATATTCACATTACTTATTACTTTACTTCTTATTTCGAAAGATTATTTAAAACTAAAACTTTCTTCAGCTCACGGATAGAAATTTTTATGGACAAAAGAAAAAAGTTCTAAATCTTCTATAAAAAGATACATAAATCTTAAATTACCGAAGTAAGATAAGCTTTAAGAGTTTATCTATTTGTTTTTCACCGTAAAAAATAGACTTTATGAAACATCATTTCAAATTAATATTTTTTTTTTTAAAAAGGTTAGAAGAAAATATCAATTTTCTTTTAAGACAAGAAGCAGGAAACTTTCCTCTTTTCTTTTTCACAAAACCTATCGTATTTCCCCTTTCTCGATCTAAAAGTTATAGAAAGTATTCAAGGATAACTTAGAGAAATGAAAGTTTAATTAAAATTTAAAACGAGAATACTTTCTAAAGTGATAAAAAGATACTCATTAGGAAATAAAAATTTTTTGTTTAATTTTGATACCATAAATGTTCTGATCTAATAATTTAAAGAAAAATCTTTTTTTTAAAAAAATAACAATTGCATTCAAAATTGTCTTTTTAAAAAATTTTAACTGATCGATCTCTCGGAGTAATTGTAAGGCGGTGCAAATTCTCATTTAAAAAAAAGATCGAAGCAAATGTTTTAACAGATATAAATTTTGATACAAGATATATTTTAATAAGCAATAGATTTGCGAAGGATTATGTATGCTGTGCTTTCTAAGGTTAAATACAGTTTTTAATAATTCATATCTCTCAAAATGTTCTAAATGAAGAAAAACAAATACTGTCCTTTTACCAGTATTTTTTTTCAGTAACCAAATATAAACCCTGTGATACCGCCCCCCTTTGGTGACCGTATCTTTGATTGTCAGCGTGAGCTAGAGGTGTAGGGTTTACGGAAGGAATAGACATATTAAATTCTTAATATGACTTTATTAAGAATAGAACTTAAATGTCTAACAACAAAGAAAGTTCTACCGAATCGCGTAACTTAGACCACTGTCTCTAAATAATTATTTAATTCGCCTACTCTCACTTCTAATAATATTACAATCTTAATATCAAATATTCAGCCCTACCTTAATCCAAACTTAGACTCGATCTTTTTGAGGAAACGTCTTGGCGCGCGTGCAATGGTATGCACCTTGTATTAATGGTTTTCTTTCCAGGTAACTTCACGAATGGCTGACAAATCCCTCTAGTCTCTTTCACACATAACATTCCCCAAATTGCTGTTTCGCTTACTGAAACTTTTGTTCTCTTAAAAGCTATCTTATTTTCATTTCTTGTTCACATTTCGCTTCTTGGGTTTTGGTTGAAAAAGATTTGCCATTAATCTTGACCACCAAAGAACCCAGAGATTATGTTAAAGAAAAGACGCGTGAGCCCGTCACAACCCATAATAATATTCTAAGATCCAATGAATAAAAAGTGGTAAAATCATATTTACTTATATAAAATCTATGTTTTTCAGAACCATTTTTCTTCTTTAGTGAGTAAAATCATTAACGTTAAAACAAAATATAAAACGTTTTAATATACTTTAATGTATACCAAATCTTAAAACTTTTTAATGCCGGGGGCGTAATAATCCTTCGTAGGGGTCGAGATCATATCAAAAAGTTGAAAATAAAAGATTATTTAAAATTATTAATTTATTTAAAGGAAACAAAAAGTACATTTTGGCATGATCTTAAATAAAATACACATTGACAATGATATAACACACTCTTATAAATATATCAGTACTGCGCAATCTCTTTGATAATTAATTTAACAATACTAAGTTAAGAACAAGTTTAATAATTACCAGTGACCTCGTGAGCTTGTCATATATAAATTATATACAAAATTTAATACTGATCTTGGTAATTTGTACGGTTTATAATTAAAGTCGTATTGTACCTTTAGCGTCAAAGTAAATTATTATTGAATTCAGTAGCGCACACAAAATTTATTCACCTTGGGGTTCCAGGGTCGAAAGTCCACCATTTTGGTATCATGCTCCAATACGCCGCACAACATATTCTTTCGATTTTGTCGATTTCCGGAACAAAAACAATACAAAATTAATTACTGAATAAATAATTAGCGTTAATTAATAAAACTAATTATTAATAGCAAATACATAATTAAATGTTATGTAATATATACATAGGATTATATCCAATCGAAAAAAATCAAGCGCTATGGGGGTGTCCGCACCCCTAGGACGCCCCCCTTGTGTGCGCCACTGATTGAATTCAATACATTGTTATTGTATGTATGGAGGGGAGCGCGATGAAAATTATAATTGAAAATTGGTCGCAAATATTGAAAGTTTGAGAAGCACTCCATTGAACTATGTGCTTACACTCGAGAAGGAGCTGATTTTTTCACGCAATGGAGTAGCTGCGTAGTCTAGTGTAATGGTCCCCAACCGCCCCAGCAACGGACCACTACCGGTCCGTGAAAAAAATAGTACCGGGCAGCCCAATGAACATTAACTTATTTACATTTTAGTTACTCAAGAGTTCGAGCGCTACCTTCCAACCACAAAAAGCCTACAAACTGGTAAGAAATGGAGCCGCTACCCATTTGTCAACAAATAAGGCGAATCTAGCATATCTGTGCAAGAAGTTTAACTGTTGAAAATTGTAAGGGAAGCAACCTTAAATCTACCTTCGAGACACACATCTCTGCGGTGTTCTGGATTAAAGTCATGGTGGAATACCCTGAAATTACCAACACAGCGCTTAAATCCCTGTTTGCCCTTTCTGAACACATATTTGTGTGAAGCAAGGTTTTCTGCAGTGACATCCATCAAAACAGAACAAAAGAATAAACTAGACATAAGTAACACACTTCGGGTGTCACTGTCTCCTGTTACCCTCAGATGGAACCGTTTCGTTGCAAAGAAATAAGTTCAGAGTTCTTGATCAAGCATTCTTGTGTTAAAATGTTGAATTACTTTATCTTCATTTGTTGGTGTAAAACTGTATTTTATTTTGAGGGCATGTTTAAGTACAATTAAATTAAAATTCTTAAATCAAAGTCTAAAATGTAAACAATCAACGCCTCCCCTCAGTGGACCGTAGTAAAATTATCAAACACTGACCGGTCCGTGGTGATTAAAAAATTGAGAAACGCTGGCCTAGTGATCGTAGTTGTGAGCTCTTGGTCGTCATGTCACGAGTTCAAGCCCTTGTTTTTCTAAAGACGCAACGTCTAGAGGGGCTGATGCTCGTTAAATCTGTTTTTCAATATCCTCCCCTTTTTTTCAGAGAGAGAAAGGCCATCTCATGTATAATTTTCGCCACTCATCCCAGGTTCGAAATTACGAGAGCCGTCACCGACAGCCTTTGACGACGGCCAGCGACGTTAATAAACATTGACTTTATCAAGGAAATGGAACACTTTAGAGAGCAGGGGTGGGTGGAATTTTCCAGAATAGGGGCTACTTCTTAAGTTTTAAAGTGTCACGATCCACACCCAGTGTCGTAAGTGTGGTCCTTCTGTATTAAAATTATATGTACTTGTTTGTTACTGTACACTTGTTTTCGACATTTTACTTCTTTTTTCAAATATGACAAATTACTATTTTTACTACAAAAACACAAGTAAGACAAAATTGTCAAGTTGAATGCTTGAACAACTATGAGACCGACTGCTAGATCGTGAAGCGGGTACGTATTTAATGCAACAAGCAGAGAAAATACGTGAACCGATGAGAATGAAACCGACGTATGTGATTAATTTGTTCGATTTGTGTATCAGCATGAGAACCTAATCCCGTGGAAGAGCGGAGTGTGGGATGTCTCAATAGCCTATACCGTGTTATCGCGAGAAGAGCTTATCATCAACCTTTTTTGTCCCCCTTCAGTCGATAGGTGGGGAAAGATACATTTATACGGCTGACATTGCAGTGAGCGTTTTTTCCCTCACAGTGGCAGAGAACATGTTAAGCATCATCGTGAACTTCCAAAGAAGGTACATGAGTCATCTCAATATTTTTCATATCATTTGCTTGTTTAAACTCAGTCGCATCGATTGTGAAAACCCGATTCTCCAGTCTAGCTGGTGTCAGTGTTCCATAAATATATTTCTTTTAGTATGCGCGTCTTAGGTCTTGGTAAAGGCGGTCACCCCAAAATGCTTTGGTGGTCCACCGGTCGATCGTGATTGTATTAATGCCCATCCCTGATTTAGGGCAAAAGCATTGTAAATGGTAATAAAACCATTTTCATAAATTCTTTTTAGTACCAAAAAAGTGAATAGAAACATTTCGACTTAATAGGGAATATCACGTTAACAAAGTCACATCATCATAAAACAAAATAATCGTTGTTAGTTTGTTAAATATTATATTTACTTTTCAGTATCGATTTTTCTTTTGCGTGCATAAATATTTAAAACTGTGCTGATATTTTAAATTTAGATAAAATAAATTAAACTGCTATTTCACTCATTAATGCAAACAAAACAAAATTCTCTATTAATCTGTTAAAAATTTATTTGTATTATATTTCGACGCATGTGTGTTTTATTAATGGCGGATTCTAATAAAATTAAAATGCAAAAAGAAAGTCAAATTCCAGACCTAAAATAGATTTCCACAGAAACATTTGTGTACAGTCTTCCTATTTTGTTCAGATGATGCAATTTTTATTTTTACTCAAAGTATAATTTCGGGTTTATCGAAAACACAAATGATGCTCAAATTTAAATTTTATCAATCTATGTAACAAACAACAGGTACTCGAAATGTCAAGTGAAAGATAATTTTCACAATTTAAATTCTGCACAAAACATACATCAAAGGTCTACTTCGATTGACTAGTTTAACGTGATATATATATGTCTCTTCAGAATTATAAACCATCCTGATTTCTCATTATAACATCCTCTAACCAAGGTCTACCCGCCACTATAGACAATAGAGCGATTTAATATAGCAACATACACATTCATCAACAAATAAGGTTTCCTTTAAAGGTCGTGGATGGGAATGCAGAATTAATTACAGACAAGTCAATGTTATTGAACATTTAATGAAAATCATGGGGCCGTAACATGCTGAATTTCGAAGGCTGCATGACCGGGTAGTCACCACAGCGATTCAGGATGTATCTTAATCACGAGAGTATATTCCGATCGGTTTCTGTGTATTAGAATGAGTTTGCTTGCGCGTATATGATGTGTTTATAATTTGGCTATGCGTGAATTCGCGCATAGGGAGTGGAATTCTCTCCAACAATTGTCATGAATTCATAAATGAAATGGGCTACGAGTAATTTATTTTATGCAGGCTTCAGGAAGCTGGATTTAATTTATAAATGGTGGGAATTGGACTGTAAATTTTGCTTGTAAATTTCGGTAACATGATTGGATTGGTGTAGAAGGTATTACCAGCTGAAAATTGCATCACACAATTGAATGATTATACGGAATTTCGGTTCAAATGTATTATAGAATTTTGGTTGGCCATTTTAGCAATTTATTTATTTATTCCTACTTTTAAAACATGCAAACATACCTTATTAAGGGTTACTAGAAAAAAAATTTAAATAATATTGTATGGGGTAAGTAGGAGATTTATCAAAATAAAATTGTACAATAGGAATAAAAATGTTAACAGGTGAGGCATCTACCCTATACCTTATACTAACCCAATAAGTCAAATACAGAAATTGAACCTATAAACCACATTTTACTACAAAAGGAAATTATAAAAGAAGTCAAGTTTTTCGTTTACGTTTTTCAAGAAAAGAATAGCGATAAATATTGTTAATCAATAAATAAAATTAAGAGTGTGTGATGCTAAATTTCATTCCAAGCATAAGAAACTTACTATAAAAGGGCTATGGAGGTAAAAAAAAGCTGTAAATTTTGTTCTTAAAATTAATAACATTATTAGAATATTCCAAAATTATTTCTTGAAGTGCATTTTTCAAGCCTGTTTGAATTCACGTTAAATAAAATACAAATGTAAAACTTTATATATATATATATATATATATATATATATATATATATATAAAAGGAACGGGCTATATTTACGTGACTTCATAGTCACAATATAAAATCAATCACGAGTTTCTAGCCAATTTGTTAACACGCATTCCTGTTGCCAAACTTTAAAAGAAAGTTTTTTGTTAGGATCAAAAGTACATATTAATCAACAATAATATGATAAACAAGATGTTCTTGATAAAAAAAAAAAAATACACGTATTATATAATTTTTTATAAAAAAAAAGGTTAAACATTTTGAAGAATCTTAACATTTGAACATCAATACATGAAATTGAATTAGAGATTTGAAATTGTATCCAAATTTTACAATTAGTACAAGTCAAATGTCAATTTTGAATTCTGTGAAGAACACGTGTGATTATATTTAACAATCTTACTAGATGATTGTGTTTATCATTGCTTCTTATACCAGTTCGATAAAAAAAAAAGTACAGCAGCCGCAGCATGTTGCAATGTTTGTCAAGTTTATGGGGAGGATGCAATAGAGGAAAGCACATGTCTTCGATGACTTCGTAAATGTAGTGAATGAGACAGAAGCTGCAAAGATAAACCTACAAGTGGACGACCATAACACACTGGAGAAGACGATATTGACCAAGCCATAAGGGACAACCCGAACCCAACCGTGAAAGAATTAGTGGAGACCTTCAATGTACACCTGACAACGGTCGAGAGACGACTGGTTAACTTGGGTTTTACGAGGAATTTTGATCGTTGGGTTCCACATAACCTGGCAGCTAAGCAATGGGGTGATTGAATAGCCACTTGTGTTTCTTTGCTTTCCCGGTACAAAAATAATCTATTCCTGACACAAATTATGACAGGAGATGAGAAGTGGGTTAAGTATTAATAAAGTATCGTAGCACTGTGTGTCGCCGTTCTGATTCGCCTGCATCGACTTCGAATGCTGAACTTCATCCCTGGCTTATTGAGCGTGTGGTGGGATGTGCAGAAAATAATTCAATTGGAGGTTCTGGCACTCAGTTAAACTGTCAATGTTGCATTCTATTGTTTGCAGTTCGACAGGTTACAATCAAATTTGGAAGTAAAGCGGCCAAGTCTCATGAATCATCTTCATCACGATAAACTCCAGGCCACATGATGCTCTGTCATCACTCCCCAAAAGTTAATGGGCTTTGTTTGGGAGGCTTCAACCCCCTCTCCCTATTCTCTTGACTTTGCGCCAACTGACTGTTACCTATTTCGTGCGTTGAACAGTTCCTTCAGTCAGAAAATCTTTGATGATATTGATGCTATGAAAACTGCCATCCAAGACTTTTCTGACTCGAAACCGTCGGAATTTTACCGCCTTGGGATTCATTTTCTACCAGAAAGATGGCAAGAAGTCATAGATAGCAATGGGAACTATACACATTCATTAGCAATGTTTATTTGCTCTTCTTTACGGATAATAAAAACGGGTTGAACTTTTACTCTCACCAATAGAAATCAGCTTCTGAGTAAATACAGTAAATAATCAAACTAGTATTGAGTTTTCGAATAACGCAGCAATAATCTAATTGATATAATGTTTAAGGGTATCTTTTCCAAATTTTAAGAAATGTGACCCAACATTGGACGAAAAATATTTCAGATAGAAAAGTATTTCATTGCTTGTACTACCTTATAAAGAGTATCATACTTTAACCATTGTTATCCATTTTTAACAAAGTTTGCCCATTTTTGGAATAAAATGTACTTCATATATCGAAGCACACATATATTGAGTGTTTAATGTTCAGTAACGCGGCATTGCGAAGCTATATAATAGATATTGGTGAAGAATCTCGTAATTTTGGACCTTGACCAAATGAAAGACGATACCTGAGCTAGAACTCTTCTCTGCAAACTTTCATATTGCACCAACACGAAGACTGAGCCTTGTAATGACTTCAAACCGCTCTGGAATAACTATTTATTAAACAGTATGAAAATTCATCAAAAACTGTGTGTTTCATTACAATTTAATTGTAAAATGAGTCCTCAGATAAAAGTTTCTCTTTCGCTGCAGGGTTTTATATCGCTCGCATAAAATAAGGAAATAAAATGATCTATTAGAGAAAAGTCCTATACATAAATCCATACAAAGTGGTTCCCAGTTCTCAAGTTCACTCTCAGTAATTCCACACAGAGTTTTGGGAGCTTGCTGGTTCTATATCCGCCGTGCGGTGGCTTATTCAAAATCTCCTCGAAGTCCACCTTAATTCGCGGACTCCCAGGAATCCTTGACTCGCAAGTCTATCACTACGAAAGGTCTCAATCGGATTCTCTCAAGTCAAAATCTGATCCTCGTACTCCCTCGCTCTCTCTTTTTAAACATCTCGTTTCTCACGGTCACTCACCGCCTATCCCTCTTTGATCTCTCACTCGTCGGCCGCTTATAGCGGGATTCTGTCTGGGCTCCCATTGTGATTTCAATCTCCTCAGACACGCTGTCATCACAGATTTGTGAGAAAACGAAAGCACACATTGTACCGGTGTCTCTTTTAGCTTTTGGACTGGCATGGGAAAAAGGGTCAGAATTTCTGCCCACCCATTTGCGAAACATTTTCCCAGCAATTAGGAAAACGAATGAAATTTTCCCACGTCTGTCGGCGTCCCCTTAGCATTTAGGGGAAAGAGACCGGCTGAATCACAGATTCAACAGATTTAAAGAACAAAAAACCGTCTACATGGTGGATATTTAGTGGCACAAAAACTTAAACCAGTGCTTCTCAAACTTTCAATATTTGCAACCCACCATTCAATCATAATTTTCCCATCACGCCCCCTCCCCTCCATAACAATGTATCCTACCCAACAATGTATTGAATTCAATAATACTGTACTTTGACGCTAAAACTACAATACAACTTATACCTCTTAAGTACTACTGGCATATATAAACGTTTCGCGCTGCCAAAGCATTAATTGTTCCTGACGTATATATACCTCTTTCCGAAGTACGATCTTTTCTGTGCACTGCTATCCATAAAATAATTCCGAAGACTTTGAAGTCCAATAAAAGGACATTGACAGTGCTTGCGAAGGATTTACTTATTTCATAGGATTTGCTTAGTTATTCCTTTATTCACCCACCCCCCTCCTAATACATCACATATGCGTGCCTGCGTGGAAAATGGTGGCAATGGGAAGCGAATCGTGGAACTTTTAATCGGCAGTTAAGGGATTCATTATAAACCGACAAAATTATCCAGATAAGTGCTTAATTTTGTGTATAATTTTACATATGACAAGCCCGTGTGGTCACTGGTAATTATTAAACTTGTTCTTAACTTACTTTTGTTAAATTAAGTATAAACCCATTGTGCAGTACTTATACATTTATAAGTGTACTATATCAGTACAAACATGCATTTTATTTTTTTATTATGTTAAAATGTATTTTGCTTGTTTACTTTCAGCAAATTAATAATTTTTAAAATAATCTTTTGTTTTCGACTTTTCAATATGACATAGCCATTGTGGGTCCTATCCCAAGGCACCTGGAGAGAGCGGAGACTGTTGCCCGCTTTCGCCCGACCACCGAACAAGACTTTTTGGGAGTAAACCTCCACTGGTTTTCCCCAGAGCTGACGAGGGTTAGCCCGCCTGGCCATGCCAGGATGGATGGGACCATTTTGCCCACACAGCACTATACTTGAATACCGACTGACGACGTCGTCAGTCGGTACTGGGAGGCTCAGTGTCAAATGATCAAGAAGTTAAGCACTGGCGTCAAATAAATGAACGAAATAATAAAAATAAAATTCTGGCTTCAAGAGCCAAGATTGCAATGTGCGTAAAGGTATCCAATGTTTTTAAGTATTTTAAATAATTAGTTTAATTTTAAGAAATTTTTTTTCAAAAACAAAAAAAAAATTAAGTTTTTTATAAAGTGCAATCTAATGTTAATCTGATCTTTATACAATGTAGTAACTCGTGTTGGACTTTTTTTGCTTTTTAACTCCCAGTTTCTTTCCCAAAAATTTCATCCGGCCCAAAAAAAATTTTTGATGTTTCCCAAAAAATTTTTGACTTTGTAGAAATAATTTTAAAAATTTTGAAATGCGATTCCATTAGAAACCCTATTTAGGCTACTTTAAAAGCAATAATATAAAAATATTTTTAAATTTTTTCGGTTCCAAAACTTAAAAAAAAACAAAGAAAATTTTAAATTTTAGCTACTTTTTAATATATATAATAGTTACATAATAATTAAATTTTAAATTTTAAAATAGGACATAATCACAAATTAAAGTGGTAGTTAATTTTATTAATTATCATTAAAGTATCATTATCATCCAAAAAATCGTGTATATAAAATTTCATTTCAAAGGAATGTTAAAACGTGAGAAAAAAACCTTTTAATTTTTTACACAAGTCGCCTAAATTTATCCAACGTGGCTTGTATTTGTAATTTTAAATAATTTGTTTTAATCAATTAATTTTATTAAATTTTAGAAATTACTGTATTTTCATCCCAAATAATCATGTATATAAAATTTCAGCTCAATTTAGCGCTTTAAAAGTATTTTTTAACGATTGAAAATTCCACCGGGAAAAAAAATAAATAAATATTAGAGAGTGTGAGTAATTAGTGTTGTGTAGAAACTGCATTAAATAGCCCCTAACTTTGAAATTTTATTTCACGGGCTTATGTAAAGAAAGAAAATATTTTTAATTACTTCTTCATTAATACCGGTTCTAGTTTTTGTTTTATTTATAAGTTGATATTTTATACATTGCATCCAAATTTCCATCATCGGCTTAAAAACTTATGTTTTTACCTTCAGGGGGAATAAATATTTTTGTTTTAATTCTTTCACTTTGTGAATAATAAGAATATGAATAATAATAAGAAAATGGTTGGAAAAGAGACACATTTTACTAGAAAACAAACAATATGTGTATAGAGAAAATTAATTATATTCTTTAGAACTTTGCTGTGAGATTTTTTTAAAACACATTTTTGTAACTACTCACAATACGGTCCAGCTTTTTCTATTATTTCGAAGAAAAAAAAATTGTGGCTACAACAAAAGCTATTTCTGTAGTTTAATAACCACTTCAGACTTAGCACACAAAGTTTATTTTCTAAAATATATTATTATTTTATGTTCTTTCTTCAACTTCGACGCATACGCTTTAGGGCAAATTAGAAGCTAGAAATGCGACGGATTATTTCAATAATTTTTCTTTTCTTTCTTTATTTTTTGTTTTCTAGTGTGGTACCCTTATCTAAATAAATCAGTCGGAAAGGAGAATTTTCCGGACTATTGTCGTATCTATTGTAGCAAGACACGCATCATTTTTATGTTTTTATTTAGGAAAATATATTTTCGATTCTCGAAAACTAAAGAATCCAATTATAAAAGGAATCCAATTATTATACACCAGAAATAACTTCCAAACACTACTAAGACTTTTCAATTAAATGTGACAGTTGTTATTTGCAGATTTTACATTACCTTTAATAAGATAAATTTTCACTAGCTATGCCATTCCTCTTGATGAAATTGCTTTCCCTTTATTTTAAATTAGTTTTAAATTAACGCCTTTTTAAGAAATACATTGGTGTAGATTAAATTTTTCTATGGTGGGAGATTCTCACAAGTAGGTTTATGCGCATTTCATTCTGAAAATTGCATGCCAAATATGCAATTAGTTTTTCCAAGATTATTTAAATATTTTTTCGATTTTATTCAGTGTATTCGGCTTTATTTCAAATTTAGTAAAGATACTAGTGTAATTAAATCTCAGTGTAATACTTGTGGATATATATTTAAGTTGTTTTTTTGTCTTTTTACTCCTTAAATTCTTTAAGGCATCCATCCGACTACGTTCGGAACCATGGTTTTAAAAAAGCGCATATATGTATAATTTTCATGATATTTAGTGTCACTTAGATTAGAATACATGTATAAAATTGTTTTAAGGACATTATATGACAAAAAAAAAAAATTAGAATAACCTTTTTCAAATGTTCTCCTATGTAAAACATGCTTCTATTGTATTAATATTTTGCCTGTATTAGCTCAGACCTCTGTCAGAGCTCAATTATGTTTTTTTGAAAAATTCATTATTTTCAGAGTTACAATCATTTGAAATAATTATCGGCGTATTTTCTTAAAATTTCTCCCTTCTGTTTTCGTAAAACATGGATAAACCAAAACTTCCCAGTTTGCTTTCCCAAAAAATTTAGTTGAGCCTCTGTACAGAGGCCCTGAGCTTACAGCAAAATATTAATACAATGAAAATTTTTTACAAAGGAAAAAACCTAATAATTTTTGTCAAAATATTGTACTTAAATAATTTTTATTGTAATACTTTCTTACCAATTTTATATACATTGTCTAATCTAAATGACGCTAAATATCATAATATCATCCATTTACACGCTTTTCAAAATCTTTCGAACGTAGTCGGATACCTTAATTGTCGTTTTATTGATCTCTAACGTTTTGGACTGAGGATTAATTCAGCTTTTTCTAAAAGATAGATGCCAAATACAACGCTTCACAACAGTTTTAAGGGAATTATAATGTTGTTACTCGTACATTTAAAGCAGTTAGTGTTTCAAAGTAATACGTCTGTGAAATTTAAAATTAAAAGTACTGCAATATTATATCGGTTACAAAAAAGGGACCTTAAGGATTTTTTTTTGTAGTTGAACAAATCTAATTTGGTCATTGACACTGAAGTCAGTTTTGGAAAATAAAAATTTAAAAGACATATATTTATGTTCTTTCTTTACTGTTAAACTTACAGGTGTCTTAAAAATTACAAAAATTACATTGAAAGCCAGAAAACACTTTAGGTTTTGTAAAATAGTAATAGGTCTCGACTTATATATAGCTACCCTCTACTTACTTGAACCTGAACTTACGCGATTTTCATATCTCGTTAAGTCGGCCTTTGGTTTGAGCAATCCACAGCTCGATTACTCACTACCCGTTTCCTATTTGGCTATTCCAAATAAATTTAAAAGTGGATAGAAATGGCGTTCAACAACTGCTGGATTCCCACAATCAGGAGCAATTGAGTTGAGTCCATAAAAATAAATGAGCAAGATAAAGACATTGAGGAACTTGAGTCTATATACCCTGTTCAATCAGAAGATTCAATGATGGTTGGTAATTTGACAGAAAGTCTCAGTTTGATTGAAAAAGGGTTACAAACTTTAGAATATATGCATTCCAACAAATTGAGTATTTTTTTTAGCAAAACAAGGAATAATAATAATAAAAAGTAGAATAAAAAAGTTTTTTTAAAGTCAATTCCTACTTAGATCAACAACGAAATTTTTTATCTTAGCTACTTTTTATTAAATAGTTACAGTTCCTCATCAGAAAAATAAGAAATTGCAGATAAATAAAACTTGAAATAAATAGAATAATTTATTTTTCTACTACGTTTCGAGTTATTGAAAGTTTTAAGGGCTATAATTCATTCTTCATTGAGGTACTCCATAATGGAATGTTGAAACACTATCCAACAGGTTAATGATACACATTCTATACAAAGCATTTATTGTTGCGAAGTGATTTTCAATAAATTTTTAAAAATCATGCACCGAAAAATCCGATGTATACCGCTAATATTTAACACAAAAAATAAGATCGAAATTTACGGGTGCACGTTATATGCCTGGTATAAAAATAACAGCTTCAAGAATAAAACAAGTAATATAAAAAAAAATTAAGTCAATTCTTACTTATATCAACAACGAAAATTTTATCTTAGTTGGCTTTCTTTTATTAAATAGTTACAGTTGGTCACAAATAGTTAAGCGCTACGCGACAGAATCACAACATTGCGGTTACACTTTATTACCTCATCATTAAAGTATCGTAGTTGTCATCCAAAATGTCGTGCCTGTGTTTCAGCCAACTGAATACTTTTGCTATGAGAACAAACCTTTATATGTATATATATGGTGCTTGACACAAAGTCGCCAAAGGTCAGCAGTCGTCAGTGATGCCAGCGCGTTGTGTGTAGAAGCTAATTTTTTAAATACTAGTTTTAATCATTAATTTTATTAATTATAGTTAAAGTATTGTATTGTCATCCGTTTCACCTGTATATGTACCGTTGAAGCCCAGTTGAGAGCGCTTTAAAATGTATTTGGTTGTAACGATTGAAAATTCAACCCAGATAAATAAATAAACAAATATATAGAGAGTGTGAGCTAATAGTAGGGATTGAAAAAAATCATTAGCATGCTACGAGGAAACTTAGACTACTATGTTAAATATTATATGAAACTATGTTACTAACTATTATGTTAGATATTATGAATTGAATTATATAAGACTTATTTAAACATTTTCTTTTTGCAAATTATTATTTTCTTTGGTCTCCAGCCCCAACTAAAAATAATCTATATATCGAAATTATACTCCGACTTACGCGGTTACCACTCAGTCCCACCTATCGCATAAGTTTCGGGTATTACTGTACACATATTAATAAAACTACTTAAGAGAGTATAAGCGAAAATTCAGTTAAATATGTACTTTTTATATCTAAAGAAAATTCTTATTCTATTCCTATTGTTAGCTCACACTCTATATATTTATTTATTTATTTATCTTGGTGGAATTTTCAATCGGTTATAAAATACATTTTAAAGCGCTCAATTGAGCTGAAATTTTATATACATGATTATTTTGGATGACAGTACAATAACTTAATTATAATTAATAAAAATAAATTGATTAAAACTAATTATTTAAAGAATTACAAAAATACAGCCCCGTTGGCATCATTTTTGGCGACTTAGCGACCCTTTTGGTGACTTGTGTCAAAACTTAAAAAGCTTTTTTTTCTCACGTTTTAAAGCATTCAGTTGAACTGAAATTTTATATACACGGTTGTTTTGGATGACAATATTATACTTTAATGATAATTAATAAAAAATAATTACTATTTACTGTTGTTATTCTGTCATATGTATATACATATTTATATTAATTGTAACTATTTAATAAAAAAAAAATCTAAAATAAAATTTTTCTTTGTTGATGTAAGTAGGAATTGACTTAATTTTTTTTTATATATTAATTGTTTTTAATGCTTGAAGAAGCCATATGAAATTAAATTAATCCCTATAAATTAAAAAATATTTTGAAAATATAATTTTAATTTTACTGAAAATAGTTTTAACTTTTCAAAGCATCCTTTAAAAAATATTTTGGTTTGTTTTGAAGGAAAAAAGAAAACAAACGTTTTTGAAAGTTGAGCGTGGAAGTTTTGTTTCGGATTTTAATACTCACACACAAATGCATTCCTTATCTCAAGTCTACAAATTAATAACAATTAAAAAAATCTTTGACAAAACCATTTTTATATATGTTGTATGTTTTACAGTTAATTAATTTTACGTACTTCAGTAATATGGGATTATTTAGATGATATTATTCGAAGGGTTAATAGAGAAATGTAATTTTATGCGTTTTATTTTATATGAGATTTGTAAATATGATGGAATATCTGTAAAACTTAGAATTCTAAAGTTTAAATTGCGCAAGTAATATATATAATTTTATTGAAAGATAAAGTTACCGATTTAATTATTCTCTTTCAACGAAAATACAGCGTTTTATAAACATAAGGTTGTTTGGTAATATAGAGTAATAGATATTATTACTTTTAATCTTTTGCCATGGTTCTCCAATTCAGATAAAATATTATTATTTCGATTCGTAACCATTCTTTTACCCTAAAGTCTTTTTTATGTAAAAAACAGTTAGAAAATTTGGGCCCTTCAAAAAGAAATTTAAAAAACCACACCCTGTGAAATTTAAGCCTCATTTTTAGATTTAGTAATGTTTTGTGGAGCTTCATATTTAATCAAATATTAAATTCTTGATAGAAAACCTATTAAAACGAATAAAATAAGGAAAACTTTTATAAAAAGCTCATATATCAAAAAAAAAAAAAAAAAAAGGAAAAGAAAGAAAAAATAAAATTGTTTTTTAAAATAAAATTTTCCCTTTTGTAAAGTTTTTTCAAAACTCTTGAGCTGAGTTTCCAATTGATTTAAATTTAATTAATTAAATTTACGTTATTTCACTGTTTAAAATTGGATGCCTTCATTTCTTGCATATAAGGACGTGTATATCGAATTTCTTTACTTGTTCTATTTCAGCAGACAAAGTGTTTTGTTCCGTTACAAAGTTTGTTCTTATAGATTGTAGAGATTTCAGAGTATAAGAATATTTTTCTTGTTTTTTATTTTATTTGCTTTTTTCCCTTTTCCCAGACAAAGATGTGTGAAAATCACTTATTTCAACTGTATCATCAGTACAATTTGAGCAAATCAGTTTTACCCTGAAGAGTCCATTTTGAGCTTAGGCAAAATCTATTAAAACATTTTATTGATCAGTATTAGAATATTAAAAATTAAACTACATTTCTAGATAATTCTGAATAATTTTTTTAAAACTTTATTACAGCTAAACTCGCTGTTTTTAAAATCCCAAAATTTTTGGGATTTTTTTTTTTTTGATATCTTTTTTCCCAAAATTTTTTTAACAAAATCATATACACCTTGATTTCAGTCATTTTCATAGAATTATGACTTAATATCTGCCATAAAGTGAAGTAATTGTCAATAATTATAATAGATTAATTAACAAAATTAATATTTTTAGCAATAAAATAAATTAATCGTGTAAAATATTTCTATTTATCGGCAGCGAAAAAAAGAAATTAAACTTTTTATTTGCCATTTATATCTCATTGTTTGTAGGGTTACAGATTAGCACCAAATTTTATTATTCAAAAAATAAAAACTTTTTAAAAATTGTTTAAAGGCCCGAAAATTTTGGAACCGTGATTTTGGGAAAGGGTAAGGATTTTTCAAATTTTTTTGTCCTTAGATTAAAACATAAAATTTTTTTTAAGGAAATTTTTTTTTCGTAAAATAAAAATTTTTGGGAAAATTAATTGTTTATTTTTTAAAAATTTTTTTTTTAAAAAATATTTTTTTATTTTAGTCAATCTTGACAAGGTTTAATAGAATTTTGAAAAAATTAAAATTAGAAATGGGTTTATCATATTTTGACAACAGGGGAAAAAAAAAACCCCATAATTATTTCAAAGGGGTTGAACTCTGAAAATAAGGAAAATTTTAAAAACA